>JBBPCY010092164.1:0-22362 GCA_037974405.1 Brachyalestes nurse
GTCTCTATGTATGTGTGTGTGTGTGTGTGTGCATGTGTGTGCGTGTCATTGTATGTGTGTGTGTGTGTGTGTCATAGAGGGGACACTTAAATTCCACACATAAGCGCATAAAAATGAACCTTACTGTAATGATGTAAATCAACTTGAGCAAAGACTTTTCAAAAGAAAAATGTGACATTATGAAACCTGCGTGTTTTGCAGGAAAAATCTACATTTTATTTATAGCTTTAAAACACTGAATAAAAAATGGAATAAAAGCAGTGGAAGTCCATGAGGAACACTTACTTCATGAGAAGGCATATCATGTGTTGGTCAGGTGTTGTCATTTGTTTTCTTGCTTTGACTATGTATCTGGCCAACTAGACACTGTTGCAAAATGACACTGGGGTGAAATGAATACAGTGTCAGCAGTGCTGCTTATCAACCGAGTACCCCCACCTGAGTGACATCCACTCCACTTTAAAAGCAGACCCCCTACAGAGACTCTCTTTCTCTCTCTCTGTCTGTCCCTCTCTTTCTCTCTCAGATATACAGACATGGGTTGGTATTACCATATTTGCGAGGACATTACATTAACTTTTGTTATAGCGCAGCTGACTTCTACAACTAAACCTATCATTTTAGTTACCAAAAGGCAAAATTTCCCCACATATTAAGATATTTCTTGTATTCCCATCATTTATAGGGACAACGATAAATACAAGGTGGGAACAGACAGACAAGACACACACACACCATATTCCATATGGGTGCACTTTGGTCTTTTTACATTAAGATTTGTCCTCCTCCTGAGAAATAAAACTGATTGTGCATTGACTCTGTAGGTGAACTGTGTAATTTACAGTTAATGACTGTAGTCCGTCTATTACTCTGCATCAGCTGGTAGCCTCCTTTATCCAGTTCATCAATAGTCAGCCTCTAGTGTTCCGGTAGCCTATTATTTGAGTGGTGGATCATTTTCATCACAGCAGTTACTTGGTCATGACACCTACAAAGTGACTTGTTAGTGTATGATTTTTTATAGTACCAAATACTTAAATGTGTTAAGAAGCCTAGCTCTAAATCTAACCCTAACCCAAACCTCAGTGACCAAAAACAAATGGTTTTGCTCTTTCAGATTAAAGGAGGAAATGCTCTTTATAAAAATGAGATCTTTTGGTTAGATTAGTCACGTTTGCCCTTTGGTTTTTACGTCTTAAGCCTGTATGAAAATAAATACACATGCATGCTCTCACACACACACAAACACACACACACTGCCAGTGGTTTGCCCTGTGAGCTTAGACCCACTCTGGGACTCCCAGTCCACCAGCAGGTCAGATAGGGGTCAGCTGCGAGATGTTAGCTGCGTGTATGCCGCACTGTAACTTGGGCTGAAGCATATACAAGTCTCCAGAGGCTGTAAACAGAGGAAACGTATCCATAGATAGAACGTTGCAGGCCTGTTGTAATTGCTTTTGCTCTGTATTATAGCTCGCCAGATGTTTTCACACCTCCCTCAGGCTTCCAGTGGAGCAGTTTGAAGTTGGTATACAATGCCCAACATAAAATCGGTTTATTCACAGTGAAGTACGAAATATCTTGGAAATATCATTTTCTTTATAATATAATTGACTGTATTATTATAATATACTGAAGGAAAAGAAGTATCGGGTTAGCTTTGTAATTACTAAATTCAGGTGGCCCCTTATGTCCAGGGAAGGGCAATCGTAAAACTTCAGCATACCAAGACAACGGTCTGCCTCCACAGTTTAGGTAGGGCCCTTTTCTATTCCAGCATGACTGTGCCCCAGGTCTCGAAGCAAGGGCCGTAAAGACATTGCTGGATGAGCTGGGTGTGGAACTGGCCCACACAGAGCCCTGAACCCCATTTAACATCTTTGGGATGAACTGGAAGGGAGATTGCGAGCCAGACCTTCTCGTCCAACATCAGTGCCTGACCACTTAAATGCTCTACAGAATGAATGAGCACAAATTCCCACAGAAACCCACCAAAATCTTGTGGAAAGCCTTCCAAGAAGAGTAGAAGCTCTTACAGCTGCATATTAAACTCCATATTAAAGTCTATGTATTTGAATGCAAAATCATTAAAGTCCCTGTTGGTGTAATTGTCAGTTGTCCCAATGCTTTTATAGTGTATGTGATAACTAGGGTAGGAAATATGGCCCAAATTGTAACATCTTGATACTTTTCACCATACGTGATATGTCATGAAATGTGTCGGTCAGTGTGACAGTATAACAGTATGCTCACAAAAGCATAAAGAGATATTACCATAATATTATTATAGTGTTATAACATGAAATATAGTCATATTGCCCAGCTCTGTATACCAGAACATACGGCGTGTACAAGCTGTATACCAGTCCATCATACATTTACCTCCAATCATGTGGAGTTAGTCATTTCAAATAGCCCACACAGTTTTTGCTGCCGAGGCCCAGGTGTTCATGTGAACAGCCGTTACCGTAGTGACTCACCTCACCTGCCTTTTCCAGGTGGCCTCTCATGCCGGCCCGGGTTTGGCAAGGTCATGGAGGAGAGTGACACTCCGGCAAGGACGGGCTGGCATCCACAGTCTAAGCTTATTAGCGAGCCACTTCAGGCCACTGCCAAAAAGAGGAAGACCTTAACAGCCTCCGTTTTGGTTATAGAAACTTTGTGTGCTTCCTGCTATGACTTTTTTTTTTTTTTTTTTTCTTTTTTTTTTTTTTCTGCAAAAGGAAAGTTGTGCTGTGAGAAATTAACGGTGTCCCCCGCTGGGTCCCCCCGCTTTGCAGAACACATCAAATAACACGGCTCATCTGACAACTTTACAGCTTTATTAGGGCCTCGGTGCTGGGGGAATATGGGCCTGTTCTGTAGGTAGTGGCTCACACGCTTACTGCAGGAATGCTGGTGGGTAGGGCTGCGGGCTCAAATGATAATCGCCATTATAATGCTCAGCACTGGCTTTTCAGTCATTTGCCAATTTAAAATAGGTTGTGGTATGTTAAATGGCCCGAAAACAGCCTTGTATTTTCACTGTACAGCTTATATTCCTTCGAACATGTGTTAAAGTTAAGCCTGGAACTTATTCACATTAATAAAGGATATTTTTTTAGACTCCGTGCCACTTCAGAATGCAACTGTGTTATTGTAGGATAATATTATAGCTCATAATGATCCAGAGTCAATAAAAATTGAACTAGCTTGGCAAGCTAAGGTCACCAAGATTGGGGTGTATTAGAGCCAAAAATAAAACAATGATTCTTCAATTAAAGTTCATAACACATTACTGATCTGCAATCACATTATGTAGTTCTTTTGAGCTTTGATAAGAGACAAAGAAGCACCAACTGTGCACTTTCATAAACTATAAATGCAATGACTTTTATTCCACGTTTTACATATTATGCTAAACAGGTTATTCATTCTGCCTTTGTATGAAAAATGCAGTCAATCAGTGCTCCTGAAAGACTGATGATATCTAAGGGGTTTCTCTAGACTCCCTTTGTTGGGTTGTGTGCCTGTGTAAAATGTTGCTATTCCCCACTTTTAAAACGGGGAATGAAGTAAATACGCCAGATATAGAGTTTCCCGTTCATTGCTGGACTAAACTGTATGGCACAAACGTTATGACCTCCCATGTTCACTACGTTTCCCATAATTCCCATAATGTCTTTGCTTTAAACACTTTTACTTTTCATAGTCAGGTTCTACTGCTGTTGACTTTAGTAACGAGCTGACAGTAGGTTCACATGGACACACACAAGAACGCTAATGGACAAAAGTATTGGGACACACCTGTTTTTTCAGGGTTTGGGCTAGGCGAAGGGCAATCTTAATGCTTCAGCAAACCAAGACATATTGGACACCACTCTTTAAACTTTGTGGACACAGTTTGGGGAAGAACCTTTTCTGTTCCAGCTTGACTGTGCCCCAGTGCACAAAGCAAGCTCCATAAAGACACTGTTTGATGAAGAACTTGACTGGCCTGCGCAGACCCCTGACCTCAACCCCATCCAACACCTTTCGGATGAACTGGAACAGAGAATACTTGCCAGGTTTTCTCGTCCAACATCAGTGCCTGACCTCATAAATGCTCTTTAGAAAATATTGGGGACAAAATCCCACAGAAACGCCAAAATATTGTGGAAAGCCTTCCAAGAAGAATAGAAGCTGTTAACGCTGCAAAGGGGGACAAACTCCATATTAAAGTCTTATTTATTTGAATTCAGTGTCATAAATGGTCAAGTGTCCCAATACTTTTGTCCATAAAGTGTGTTTCAAATCATAGAAACCTTTGTTTATGTTCAGCAGTAGAGCAGCCAGAGTACTGATAATGCTACAGTACTGAGGCCTTGTAGCCAACCAGAAAGGCATATAGGATCCAACAATCTAAGAGATAAGTTAAATTAGCCACCTGGTGTAATTTGAATTGCATATAAATGAAACAATATGTGAAAGAGTGAGAGACAAAGACACATGTCCTAAACAAATGAGACTGCCTGGAATCTTTTGTGACACAAAAGAGCTCTTTTAATTGTGCCTAATTGGACGTGTTCATTAAAAAAATGAAGCTTTTAATGCAATCTGTTCTGACTTGTCTGCCAAGCTTGAGCTGTGCCCCTCTTGATTTAAAGTGTGTTCCAACACAACCAGTAGTCTGCAAATGCACCTATGATGTCTATCATGATATGCTCAGAAAAGCATATTGTGACATAATGTGTCACGATTGATCAAAATACCAATAAATATTGTCATACTGCCCAACCCCACAGTGGACTGTGTTTAATTAACTGTGGAAAGCGGAGATTGTGATCATGATTAAAATACAATTCAGTCCGTAGCCCCATACCAATAACTGATTAATTACAGACTTTCAGATTGCTCTGAAGGGACTGGAGGTTCTGCAATATTTTTATATGTTCATTATTTTACGGAGGGACGACACGTCTTTGGTAGGGAAAGTCAGACGTAGTTTCTGTGCCACAAGGTGTCAGGCAGCAATAAACACACGCCAAAGGGACAAAAACTTAAAATGGATTTTGTAATGGATCTGGAAATAGTTCAGGCCAGAGGAGAGGACTGAACCCTCGCCATCTTTGTAAACGAGAAAATATGTAAATGTGCTACATCTCTAGGAACAGGCCGATCTAATCCCTTCCCAATCGCTGTTCATAGTCTAGCTCTGGAAGTATATTTGTAAATGTGAAGTGAACACACACACACACACACACAACAGGTGCCTCAAAGACTTCTTTTTTGGGATGTGCTATAGAAGACTTTGGGGTCCAAGCTTGAAAAATGAATGTGTGAGTGTAAAGGACCGTTTAAAGAACATTAAACCTTGGTTTATAGAAAACACATGATGTTAAAGTATACCAACATTCTTTAAACTGTAAAAAGTTGTTTTCAGAAATGGTTCTGTAATTGAAAGGTTACTTCAGGTTGTAGTACTGACTGGAGAACACCCAGAAAGTAATTTATGCTTACCATTCAGTTATTAGCCATAAGACCTATTATTTAGAAACCATTTAGATAATAATATGAGGTATGAAAATGAGGGCCTGCATACAGACCCCAGCAGATTAAGGGCATAAATATTTGTTTATCGGCATCAACTGATAATGATGCACACACACACACACACACACACACACACACACACACACACACATAAGGGCCACCTCTTATTCACACAGCTAGTTTTACTCACACCTGGATATATTTGATCTTATCTTATTCTTAAAGTAATATCACTCTTAAAATGTTAAACAAATAATGAGCAGTGTTCCAGAAACTACAGAAATGTTACAGAATATCAAGTTTGCACCCCCTGCACTAGCCACTTTTTGCTATTAGACTGGCCTAGACCTGGGCACTGTGTCATCTACACCAGCTTTTTTTGTCAATGACAATTTTTTTGTTATGGTGGTGGAGAAGATAAACAAAAAAACTAAGCTAACTTAGTTAATGGTCTATGCAGAATGCATTAAAAGCAAACACGCTTCCTTTCACTCTTCTGGTTTCTGTCTATTTAACATGTTAAATATTTTGTGAGGCTCTGTTTGGGGTCTCACAAACAGAAAAGGCTAAATAAACCAAACTAATGTTAGGTTTATTAGACATTTGCTCAACATAAAGTACCAGAACGTAGCAAGCACGGGATTGTAAGTTCATTAACATTAATTTAAATATCCAATACCAGGATATTTTTAAAAAATATAATGCTTCCCAGCACCAAACTGGCTGGTTCAACGCAGGGTTTTTTGCTTCGCCTTCATGTGCAGAGGACAGCCCTCTGAGACATCCTGTTAAGAGGCAGGTTAGCCTGGCACGTTGGCAGATCTGTGCCTTTTTGCTGCTCTCTGGCTATATGCCGTCTCGCCCCTCTCTATCAGGTGTCTTGTTATTTTCGGACACTAGCTATTTTTAGCATCGGAACTCCACTCCATTGCCTTTTATTTGATGGGTTGAGGCAGTGTGCCTCAGGGACTGATGCTCTTTTGTTTCAAGATGATGTGTATAGTTCAAATCCTTTTTTTTTTTGACCTTTACAGCATCGATCAGTTATGTTGGGCTTATCCTGAACTGCAGCTGTCTACTACACTACGAGGACTAGATATGTACCGGATGCAGTCTGAAACGTGTCTTGATCTGACCGTAATATGTGCTCACAATGCGCCTGAATTTAATGGTCGGCTTACAAAGCCCTGCCCACTAGCAGAGGGCTTGTGAGGCCATGGTTTAAAAGTGAAATAATAGAGCTTTAAAAGCCTGAGGGGAAAAAAAACAGAACAAAGAATTCAGTGAAGATGAGATGAGGTGTTGATGAGGTGGTGACAAATTATGTTCTTTGCCACCAAAGCATTCTCCAAGGTGTAATTTAACAGAGTTTCTGAAATTGTAACATGGGCGGAGTGTGCATGTTAGTGCCATTGTTAAACAAAGTCTCTCGCCATGTCTTTTGAGGCCCGAATGCAAATTTAAGCCTGGTTTTAAAAGGTGTAGTGAAATCGATGCAAAACAGGTCACCACGAGTTGCACAGACTTTGAGTGCAAGATCTGCAGTGGGTATAAAAAAGAATTACTCACATTTTGTTGCTTTGCAGCCTGAAATACTGTATTTGCTCGATGCTATTCGTACAGTTTTGAAAATCTAAATAATAAATCAAAATCACTGAGATGGATAAAGGATCACCCCCCCCCAAAAAAAAACTGCTTGTAAAGCAGGTGTACCTAATCACCTTCTCCATTACACACCAAGCTAACTGACTTCCACCTGTGATAAATTGTAATTGTTTTGATTAGTTCAGCATGAAAACAGCAGTTCCTGGAGCATCCCAGTGCTTGTTATGCATCTGAAAGAAAACAATCAACAATGAGTGGCAAGGTACTGTCAGAAGATCTCAGGGATAAAATCATAGACAGGGACAGGTCAGGAGATGGATACAAAAAAATCACATTCTTTATCTATCTGGGAGTACAGTAAAGTATATAATTAAGATGTCTTTGGCAGTACTAGGACCTTCCCCAGATCAGGTCATCCCCCCATACTGGTTGAAAGAGTGAAGAGAAACTGGTCGGAGAGGCTACCAAGAGGCATATGTGAATTTTGAAGCTGTTACAAGAATGCATGATAAAGTGTGATTATTGTGTGCGTGTGGCAGTATCACAAGTGCTCCACAAATGTGGCTTGAATGGTAGGGTTGCAAAAAAAAGCCACTCCTCAGGAAAGTCTTGATTTGAGCGTTGTCAGAACACACTTTGAAGATTATGAGTCCAAGTGGAAAATGGTCAGATGTTATGGTCAGATAAGACCTACCTAGTGTAAACACCATACGTAGTGTAAAGCATGGTGGTGGCAGTATCCTGTTGTGGGGATAGGGCAAAATACCATCAAATTCTTGGGGAAAACCTGTTGCCCTCTGCCAGAAAGTTGTCAATGGGAAGAATGTACACCTTCCAACATAACAATGGTCCAAAGCACTAAGCGCAGTGGCTCAAGGAGAAAATGGTGAATGTTCTTGTGTGGCCTAGTCAGAGCCCAGATTTAAACCCTATTGAAAGTCTGCAGAATGACTGCAAAATATTTCAGTCCACCAATGGTCACCATTTAATTTTACTGAGCTTGAACAGTTCTTTAAAGAAATGTGAGCAAATAGACTAGATGAGCAGAGTTGTTAGAGAAGCGTCCCATCAGACTCAAGGCAGCAATTAAAGCGAAAGGTGGTGTGATCCTTAAACTGTCTCAGTGATTCTGTCTGTATTAATTGTTTTGCAAAACTGCTGCTGTCACATCTTTCACTACGAAAGTATGTGTGTATGTCTTCATTTCAGACCACAGAGCAGCAAAATGTGATTATTTTGAAGGAGGTGATTCGTTTTTGTATCCATTATAATCAGCTCCCTGTATAATATTTCCAGCCACATTTTGCGTGCCCTTGATGGAGCATGATGGAGATCAGATCATTTTACATTTTACAGAGCATATGGCCCATAAATTGCGCACTTAGGCAGTTTCGCAGCTAACGCATGTATAATACATCTGATATGCACCTCAAACTAATGCGAAAGGATTGGTACATTAGACCATCAGGGTCTTCAGGAGGGTTTTTTGGCACTTGCGCTGTAACAAGCTATAGAAACTAACACTTTAATTGATATTTCTGTGATTGGTTCCATTTACCCTAAAATATTTGATCAGCTTCCGTTACTTGTTTGCTGCAATAGATTTGTAGCTCCACTGCAAAACTAAATAAACACACTTCAGACCCCAAACATGTCTTGGCTGATCACATACATTTGGGGTAAGGGGGAATTAGATTTTTTATTTTATTTTTTTACCAAACTTCCCTTAGGCAGCTTGGACATTTTCTGAGTGCTGTGGAATGAATGTCGCCGGTGGCACAGCGATGAAGTACCTCATATCAATAAGAACAGAGTTTCAGCTTTGAATCTCATCTTTGAACACCAATATAATAAGATTAAATGTCAGAAGTCTGCAGGTTTTAATATTTCTGGCCTTTCCACTTGGTTCTGGCATTTGCACACCTGAATAAGACATAGCCATTACTTGAAAATGTGATGAAAATATGACATTAAAGTTCCAACTTTAGGACATGAAGGACCGTTTACTTCAAGGTGTAATTATGTGCATAAAATTCGTATCGCTGGAGCCTTTGGACCTTGTCGTTACTGTCTCTTGAAAGGACATCTTCTAAAATAGTAGTGAGCAATATGGCAAAAATGTAATCACAATACTAAGTTTTACAATTATATGATCTGTCACAAAATATATTTTGTTCTGACATTTGTTAAGTTGGAACAGACAAAAACAGCCATCAGTGACTTATATAAAACATATTATCCAATACTATGAGTACAAATATTTTTTTAATATTTCACACACTGTACTAAATCTAATAATGCTCTGTGTGAAACAGAACATGCAGTTGGACAGTGTTTAAGTGCACATTGTGAGATAATTTATCTCAATAATGATAAATATCATGTTGACCAGCTTGGTGAAAACATTCAACATTATTGAGAATTGTTGAAATTTTTCATTGGCTACAGTGAGTTCACAACCTGAAGAGGGCACGGATAACGTCATATTTTTGGCTAAAAGCTCAAAAAGAACTGAAGTCTGGGAACATTTTTTAAAACAAAAATCATGTAGATCACATACAACTATATGGTACTCTGACTTGGTTTTCCATGGTTTTCCATTTTAATTGAAAAAGGTTGCTCCCTGAAATTTAGAGTGAGAGTATGATTATTTATTATTATTTAATACTATTTTAGTAAAAAAAAAAAATTTTGTTTCACATTTTCAGTTCTCATTTAGAGACCACATTTAAGTTGACGAGTCAGTTAATCTACATGAATATGTAACTGGTAAACTATTAATTTTTGTAGCCCAAATTCATTGTTAAATCTCTTCACTGAAGAAACAACTCTATCTATCAACTACAGCGTTGAATGTTAAAACTTGTAGAGCAGAGGTCAGATCTAGAACCTTGGATCCAGTTTCCAGTCCTGGGTTGCTTTAATCACTGGTTTTTAAATGGAAATCTGCCGATTTGTCAAACTTTGTGCATAATTTAACTGTTCGGGTGTAAGAGTCATTTAGGGTGGTTAGTGTGTGCACGCTGTCAGTGAATGCAGCTTAGTGCGAGTGCCAGTGAAGGGCTGTCCTGTCTGGCTGTGGATGTGCTGATATGCCTGTGGCTGCCTCTAAATGTGGAGGATTATCAATGGCCAGAGTGAAGCACGGAGACTCTTTTATTTGCCAAAGCTGCTGCGTCTGAACTGCATGGAGAAATGAGGCAGAGTGCTTCCCTGAAGGGGAAAAAATCTCTCTCTTCTCTCTCTCTCTCTCTCTCTCTCTCTCTCTCTCTCTTTCTCTCTCTCTCTTTGACTCTTACTCTCTCTTGCTCTTTCTTTCTCTCTGGAGGCTCATGGCAATTTCATGCGTCTTCTTCCATAAGTGAAAACAGATCATTTTGTCCTTTTGTGGCAGTGAGTGCTACAGGTTTTTCAGCTTTGGTGACGGTACCGGTCTTCCGAGCGAGTCAGGCAGGGTTAAAGAGTGGGTGAGCAGTCGGGCTATTTTCAGCCATGCAATAATGTCAGATTAACATTTTCTCTCACTTCCCAGCCTTCTGTTCTGTGTCTTCAAAAGACAACCATGCACAAAGTAAAAAGAGACATTGGGTTTTCCCTGCAATAACAATAAAAGGCCTCTAAAATGCTTTAAAATGCTGAGAACCTCGTAAAAAATTTCACTCATACACATTCTTAACTGCGTTGCAGTGATTGTACCTGTTATATTCACACCACAATGTGTACCAGTTATTATTTAACTGTAAAACATCTTTGCATGGCAAGAAAAGATGTTCCTTTGGTAGATAGAAATGAGTAGAGGAATATTAAGCAGGGACGTTTCGTGTCAAATCTTTATTTCTTTAACTCGTTAATCTGTTGACTTCGCTAAACTAAGCTATTTTGCCTTCTGCAGTCTTCTCTCATTTTGCCCTGTCATTATGTAACAACTATAGGAAATATACAATCTGTCAGAATAGCCGTATATGATATGTATATTATGGTGTAGTTGCAGTTATTGCCAACATGCTGTAATCTTAGATGAATTATTATCTATTACAAACAGCTCAATGTAACAAGCCAAGAAATTCTGTGGCAAATGAGAATTTTCCATGCATGCAATCTTCTATGCAACTAGATGAAAACTCATTCAATCATTTTCTGTAACCACTCAATCCTTACTAGGGTCGCGGGTACCCGGACCCTATGTGTGCGAGGCATACAGACATACCCTAATTCACCTGACACGCATGTCTTTGGACTGTGGGAGGAGCCCGGAGAAAACCCACGCCACCACAAAGAGAACATGCAAACTCCACACACACGAGGCCAGGACTCGGATTAGAACCCCCAACCCTGCAGGTGTGAGGCAACAGCGCCACTGTGGGGCTAAATAAAAACTTTACCTGTTACCTGTGGCCCTGCACTTGACCTCAAAGCTGCCATGTCACTTGTAATCCGCTCCAGCGTTCATCAGAGTAGCCTCTATATAGGCCATGCCCTGCGTGTTAACAATCACAAAGGACAACTTTAGACAGTATAGTCCTATAACATTAAGAAAAGAGCTGCAGGTATTCCACTTCGCTGACTTCTCATGTAAATGCCTAAACTATACTAATATTTAATGTCCGGTGGTATGTGTCAGTAGCGATACATTGTGTGCAGTATGCTGTTCAGTGAAACTGAAGCCCCTTTGTTTTACCCTGTTTAATTGCAATGGGGTCAAATCTTAACACAAGTCAGAGTTAAAAGGTTTTTGTGCAGATTTACCTGCTCAAGACCTACTATATAACTACCAGGACAGAAACTGATACATTATGGAGAAAGTTGAGGAATGGCTCTGATTCTCTTGTTTTCACAGTTCACCTTTCACAGTGTATTTCCTGTTTTCACAGTGTATTTCAGTGTATTTCGTTTGGCATAGGGCTTAAAAGAATCAGCAATAAACTGCTCCAACAAGCCCGTGTTACTGATACTGTGGAAAGATGATGAATCTAGCTAGGAAAGAGGAGCATTTCCACTTTGCACAAGTGAAAAATCATTCCTAACAAGAATGTAACGTTCAGTTTAACAGAATTTGGCAAATGGTAGAATACAGTCATGTTGGAGTGAAAAGTGGATGCTTTTTACTCTTGTTAGTTCACATTCCCAGTAAAATGCATCATGTTTTTTTTTATTCATCAGCTCACCATTTAGCATGGCTAATTTCCACTCCCTAGGACTGTCCCAGTCACATATTACTAGCACTGAGAGGGTAAATCACTGTATCTTTTCGAACTGTTGCTAATGCAGCATCACTGGACAGATCAACGCGCTTGGAGGAAAAAACTAACCGCTAATTCTGTTATGTCAGCTAGCAAACACCCGCAATGGCTAACTTTATGCTGAGTTATGGGGGAGAGTAAGGGTCATCCTGCCCACCCAGAGAGAGTGAGGCCATTTGGGAAATTCAGTTCCCACAACAATTCCAGGTGACAGTAGCTGTCCAGATACGTTTACCAGTGCTCCAGATTGTTGGCTAGCTTGTTCCCAGTTGCCTTTGTTTTGGAGAGTAAAAGAGTGTGCAGACTAGCTGATGAGAAAATTATACAGATGAAACCAGTAGAGCTAAGTTAACCAGTAACACTTACAACACTTATATGCCTCTGATGGCAGTATCATGTGTCACAGTGTTGAAAATAGCTGCAGTGGCAGTGAATATACAGTGTATGTAATATGTCTGTGGTTTCACTTTTCTTTCCCTGCTTGTTGGGAGTGGGTTAGGAAGACGAGGGCACCCTGTGAGCAGTAATTAGTGAGCGCAGGATCACACACCGCTGTGAGGGTGACATGCAGAGTCAGCTTAGCTGGAAACCTGTCCATATTAAGACCTCAGCACTGCTTTGATTTCAGCACTTTAATTATACCCGAGTATATTGATGGTAGGGTACGATGTTTCTCCCGTTCCACAGAGGCGGCCTCGTCATTTAAAAGTGAGAAATAATTATGTTTGTTTTTGCCCGTCACAGCCAGTCTTGCCTCCTTGGGAGTTGAAAAGTACATTTAAAAAAAAAAAAAAGAAATGCTGTTACAATTATGATGAATCTGAAAGCCAGCCAGGATCAGCTTCTTTAAAAATGAAAATGCAAACAGTGAAATAAAAGCCCCCCTGAAAGTCATTATCTGGGACACAGCTTAATTGGCATGAAGCAAAACTTTGTACAACACAACAAAATGCTGTTTGGTGGAATGATTTAGCCATGATTTTTAAATGATGACAGATTTTCCACAATACAAGGGTAATGGTCCAATAAAACCCTGTGAATAGAAATATCACCTGGGACATGCTCAGTGAACAGTGGAGCTAGTGTGGGAAATCTAATAATAGTATGGATTTGTGATGGATGGGTATTAGTTTGTGTAACTGGAATATTATCTGTGATTGCTGGTAATAATTTTGAACAAGAGGCCTAAAACAATTAATACCTATCAATAGCTCACACAGTTGATTTCATTTGAGAGCCTCTTTTGAAGGACACAGATGAAATGAGCTGTCCAGCTAGAAAGTGGTCACAGACATAAATGTTTTTATGTTGTTTGGTACCATTACCTAACAGCTATGGTGAGTTAATGTCTTAATATCTTACCTAAATATCTGAAGCTGTTATAAGCTTCAAATGTCTATAAATGGGTACTATAACACTGCTATTTTCATTTGTATAATTGATACAGCAAATAGCATTGTTGAAGTCATGGAAACCAGATAAATACAGGCTTTTTTTTAGACGAATGCATTGTTTATGCATTGAACATTGCCATTCTGCATCATTCTCACTGATTGACTGTATCCAACTCTTACTCTAAACAAAATGTTACATTTCCTTGTGTAGTGTTTTACAGTGGCACTGAGTGTGCCAAACAGAAATAACTTCCTTGTCAACTCACTCTGCAAAGGCAGGGCTGGTCCCTGTAGATTTAAATAAAAATAGATTAATTATTATTGAACAGAGCATTCGACATGGAACTATAGATAGATTGTGAATCTACAGCTTGGGCTAGATATAAATCAGCTTCATTTCCAATAATTCTTTTTCTTTACAGTTTGGTGTTGGTGCTGTTGTTCTAGAGTACACAGGAATCCAATATAATTAACTTCTAGTCATCTGTTAACACAAAATGAAACGATGTGGAAGGCAAAATAACCTAATTATGATGTTTTAATAAAAGAGAGAAATGGCTTTTGGCCTTGTTGGTAAAACATGTTGCTTATAGAGAAGGCTTTTTGCTAAATGGGGCTGTAATCTAGATTTGATGCACACTGATCCAACTCCTAACTCCACACACTCATGCTGTCAACATTCTTAAAACAATAAACAAGTGATGGAGACAGTGGTGATTTTATGTTTCTAAAGAATCTACAGTGGTGTAATTCTACCCTGAAAATAACATTTAGAGAATGATAAAGGACTGCGAGTGTACTTGGGCTGCATCACGGCATATTTTGCATGATGTCTTCTCACACACGCACACACACACACACAAACATATACACACACATATCCAATTCTCAGAGCTGAAATACTGTTGGCGAACATTATGTGAGTGTGTGTCTTTTTAGACTTTATGTATACTTACATTGTTAAAGTCTCCCAGCATCATGCTTTTGAGACAGTGCCTCAAATATACTCCTGGTTTTAAAATGCTCAGAAAAAGACACAAAACCAAATACTTTTAGTTTAAGCAATCAGGCAAATGCATTTGCATGTGGTAGAGACGCGCACTTTGCATTTTTTCATGACCTACTGCACATTGTGCCAGTTTTGTAGATAACATGCAGATAGATTGCATCTGATTTACACCTAAAACCAGCACAAAAGGTTTAGTACATGAGGCTCAGAGTTCTGTTCAAATGCAGTGTAAATATAACATTTGAATTAAAATAAGCTGTCCTGAGCTATTTATACATTTTTAGTGTTAGAAGTATGTTAAGTCAGTCTCTTATGGATTATAGTTATAGGGGAAGGTATGTATTAAATAAAGTTTTTCGTTCATAGTAGAGCTGTGATAGTACAGTATATTACTGGTCAAGCGTTTTTGCACACTTTCCTAATCTGCAGATTTTTATCATCGTTAAGAATTGGGATGTTGCTGTATAGACAGATAAAAGTGAAAATATGTCAAATAAAACAATACGATGGAATAAATATGTAACACTGCATGTCTGGCACCCTGTTAACTGGTTATGTGGTGATTCAGAGTCAAGTGCTAGACTGTCCTTTAACTTTAAATGCACTTGTTAACTATTTCATCCCATTGACTGTCACTAAATATCTCATTAAATAACAAATACTTCCCTGGTTCTCCACATTATATTTATATTAGGTGGCTTGTAAGACAGAAGTCAGCAAAAATGACGTATTCTGGCAAATAAAGGTACTGTAAATGTATTTGTTAGCAAAGAATATTGAGAGTATTTTTAGTCGTGTGACATTGTCAGTAATTAAACAATTCTTGCCTTTGGCCTGTTTCATTACAAGCAGAGTGTAATTAGTCTTATTTAATTAGTTTTTTGTGCAGTGTGTGAAAAATCTGAGTTTTTGGTAGTAAACTTAAAGTAAGGCTCTGGAGGGTCTTTTTGTCTTTTCTAACCAAGCCAGTACTATTTTTTCAATATCTTAAGCTTTTAAATTACACTCCATTGATAACATTTAATAGTGGGATATTGTATCCCAACCAGTAGCACTGTAACCTTTTCGCAAATTGTATAAATGTGGATTTTTGGCACAATTATTTCTCTACCTCACCTGGTCTAATCTGAGTCTCGTTTAGGCCTAGTGTTGAACAGGAGGCTGGGAAATGGGCCATGTTTCCAGATGGCCACCGAGGGAAGACCAGTGCAGTCCGACTGATTTTTTTCTCTGACAAGACGTTTATGATGGCAATCTTTTGAACACTCCTTATTTTTGCAGACTTCACTCTAATTAATGCTTAATGATAATGCCTATTTAAAATGCTCCTACTGCTCTCTTGCAGTAACAAACAGAGCCTGATGGATGCCCCCGTTTAGATGCATTTTTAACAATACATTTGAAGACTTCTTAATTTTTCTTTTTTTTTTGTATAGTATTCCAGAATCATTGAAAGGCTTTGCATGATTTGTTATTTTTCAACAAAGTCCAGTTCCGTTTTTCTGCCTTTTCTAAAAGCTCTGATAACGCAATTCATCGTCAGAATAATTGATTGGTTATTTGACAGTGATGTGAACTCTTTAATGTATTATTGCCACTGTAGCTTCAGATTCTCACGTAGATCTGACACTCTGTGGTTTACAGACAACTTTGTGAGCATTATGAATAGAATAGTGAAGATAACTGAAGATATGTTCTAGCGTTGGATTAATTGTGCTTAGCGTTTTGACTAGTCATTACTGGGTGAGTCAGAAACCGACTGCGGCTTTCTCAGGATAGAAAGGTTAAGTCATCATCAGCAGTGTCATTACCTTCATCCTACATACTTCCTTTACTGAATTATTACAAAATAATACAATTTTTTCCCCCATATAAAGTCGAATAATAGGCTCTCTCGGTACACTTTCTTTTTTTCTCCCTCCTCTTATCTCTTTGCCGCTGTGGTCATTTATCAGATTGCATTAGAGGAGATTCAAGGGCATTCTACCTAAGGACTTGAAAGGAGGGATGCCATTGCTTTTTTTTTTTAATAAAATCAAACAGTGAAATAATTGTAGCAAGTTTCAACCTAAAACATGTATTCCAACAACCTGTACTGTCCAAATATGTCCATATATTAAGCCACAAAACAACCTGTTTTAAATGTCTTGGTTGTGATGTCACAAAAACCCATTTTTGTGACATCACAACCCACATTTACATAAATGATATGGATAAAGACACCTGACCATGACAGAAACAGGGACTTTAATGACATTGCACTAAAATACATAGACTTTAATATGAAGTTGGTCCCCTTTTGCAGCTGTAACAGCTTCCATTCTTCTTGGAAGGCTTTCCACAAGATTTTGGAGTTTCTGTGGGAATTTGTGTCCATTCATTCTGTAGAGCATTTATGAGGTCAGACACTGATGTTGGATGAGAAGGTCTGGATAACAATCTCCGTTCCAGTTCATCCCAAAGGTGTTGGTTGGGGTTGAGGTCAGGGCTCTGTGCGGCCAGTCGAGTTCTTTCACACCAACCTCCTCCAACCATGTCTTTATGGACTACTGGGGCACAGTCATGCTGGAATAGAAAAGATTCTTCCCCAAACTGTGTCCACAAAGTTTGAAGCTTGAAGGCTTCAGTCTGGACTGCATTTTGAGGCACAAGACAGGGAATCTGTTACTTATAAAGCTCAGGCACAGTCACAAGAACATCTTGTTTAATACTAAGGGATATAGAGGGTTGGGGAAAAAAAGAGAAAAGGAACAGAGAACTATTTTTGTTTCATTAACCCGCACAAATGTCATTAGTAGATCTCGGGCAAAAGGGAAAAAAAATGAAATATTTGGGAAAATGTAAGATATAGCCGCTTTAAATGTTTCCTGATTCAACAGCCCGGATATTGTACCATCAGAGAACCTGCCTATGCTAATTAATGTCATAGGTCTGCAATAATATATCCCTTCCAAATGTTTGCGCCTGCAGCGTTTGCTCCGGGCTCTTAATGAGACTGGCATGTGGAGAGATAAACGACCCACGCTTCAGTCTCTGCTAGAATGACCTACTTTGTCGGATCTTTCCATGCAGTGACCAAAGAGCAAGTGTCTTTCTAGATCTGTGTTAGCATGTGGAAGAGAAACGAGCCTCACCATTACGCATTCATCATCAAGCCCAGTGAGTAATGCTGGTGGTAAACACCCTTTAGTAGGAGACCTTTTACTGTACAAAGGCTTAATCTCAAATCTCTAAAAACTCATGTGTTTGCCTGCCTCCCACGTAATATTCATTATTTTTTAACAGTACATACATTTAAGCATGAGACATATTGCAAATGCAATATAAAGCAATAGAAATGCAATGGCAGCATTTTTTCCAAATCAGGCACAAACTAATGATTAACAAAAACAAGCTTGATGTGTACAGTGTCTTTCATGCATGGTCCATTCAGATCTCTTCGTGATAAGGGACAGTAATATAAATAAATAAAAGTGGATAGAACTATAAAATGCCATCATCAGTTCCTGATTGGTCAGAAGTTTGCCCTGATTTCTTTGTTTGTGATCCAAAATCCCATCCTTAACCTGCCTGATAGATTAGTGTGCTGTGTAAGTTGCCATAGTGATAAAGCCCAGTAAAAATTGATCCACCGGCTTGAGACTAAGCTTAAAATTAGCTGGTTAAGCAAGAAATTCTGCTTTGTGAGACAGGCCCCTGGGCAAGGTTATAATGAGGGTGATTCTTCAAAATGGTCGAATAAGCCTCACTACGAACACTCACTCTACCAGTTAATTAGATCTTAATTTTAAGATGCTTTTAGGAAATTTGGCCCTCTTCAATAAGTTTGAGCTTCAGCACCATGGACAGAGCACCGTTTCTTTTTCTGTAATTCTTCTGGAAATTGTAATGTTTTTCTTTTTTTAACAAAGAGATGAACATTTTTACATTTTTTTTACACTTTTGTGTCTCATTGATGTGTGCTTGGTTTAAAAGGAGGTGGGATGTTACACGTGTGCTGTCAGTCAAATCTTCTCACGTCACATGGTTTTCAATTAAGTGGCAATATTACTTTTTTTTGTTATTCAATGAACTGTTAAACTGAACTGTTTGGGAAATTTTCGTTTTGAGTGTGGGCAGAAACTTTTATTTAACTGCTTCGTATTTTTCAATTTGATTTCATTTACAGCTTTTAAAGGAGCTTTCTGACTCTAAAAGTGAAGTTAGGACTCATCACACCCCCACTTCCATCAGTAGGTCAGCTGTCAAAATGATTCAGAGCTTACATATTTAGGAGAATCTTACATGCAGTAGAGCTTGTACTGTTTGTGGTATGATATTTTTATCTGTCATGTTATGTGTGACCCTCTCACAGTATCTCAGCCAAAGTATTCCTCTGTATTTAATAGACATGACAATAAACTTGCTCTTGAATCAATATTGCGAAGGCCAGCATTACGTTAGTGAGCAACAAACCCTATTTTCTGCAGCCGTACTTCATAACAAGAGATTTTCACTGATGTAGAGACTCTGCAACCAGATGTCAAATAGAGCAATTCAAGTTCTCCTTTTTTTTCATTTTTCTGAACAAAATATGAGGTGAATGTGCAGAAAATGTAATAAAAAATACACTATATGGGCAAAAGTATTGGGACACCTGACCATTACACCAACAGGGACCTCGAATCCATAGACTTTAATATGGAGTTGGTCCCCCTTTGCAGCCAGAACAGCTTCCACTCTTCTTGGAAGGCTTTCCACAAGATTATGGAGTTTCTGTGGGAATTTGTGCCCATTCATTTTGTAAATCATATATGAGGTCAGGCACTGATGTTGGATGGGCCTGGGTCACAATCTCCATTCCAGTGAAGTGCTTCCACACCGACCTCATCCAGCCACGTCTTTATAGAGCTCGCTTTCTGCACTGGGACACAGTCATGCTGGAATAGGAAAGGCTCTTCCCCAAACTGTGTCCACAAAGTTGAAAGCATGGTGTTGACCAAAATATCTTGGTATAGTGAAGTATCACGGGAAGTAAAGGGCTTTCTGAATTAAATAATTAAGAGGTGTGTCCCAATACTATTGTCCACATCATATAAACGTTCTTATGAAAGAGCCACAGAGTTGAGCTTATGCCCTTTTGCCCCGCTGGCTCATGGATCTTGTCTGTAGGCGAGAATAATAACTGTGAAGAAACAGAGCCCCTTTGTCATCATCGAATGCTAATGAAGTCAACACAAAAGGCGCTGGCCTTCAAAACATTTTTAATATGTCGTACCCACGCAAATGACGCAACTCTGTCATTACTGAGGAATTACTGATATTTGTTGCACACTGACATGCCTTTTTAATGTAATGTCACTAATGACTCAATGGCAAATCACTGTTGACTTGGAACATAATACCTAACATGGGCTTTGGAACTGCTGGGGTTAAGAATTGTCAGCAGTTCTTAAAAACTAAGGCAAAGCTGTGCAGTTCAATACTTGTACCTATGAAAGATAAAACCTGAGAAAGTGCACATTTTTGCAGTGGTCTCATGTCATGTTTTTCTGGAGCTGTGTGTGTGTGTGTGTGTATATATATATATATATATGTATATATATGTGTGTGTATGTGCGCTTATATACAGAAATATAATTGTACTCTTTCCTCGATGTAATCTTTTGGTTAATTGTCTAATTATGTGTGTAGTTGCTTGCTTGCCTCTGTTTTGTTACTAACTAACCGAATGAAAGGGCTCTGCCTTTTCTTTATCACTCTTAATGAGAATAAAGTGTATTCTGTGAAGAGAGTGCGTGAGACATCTCTTTGACTTTGCTTATTTCAGCATTAAATCCAAAATATGCTTGATCTGCAAGCTGAGGCTGTTGTATGTCGTGCTCATATGTCGCTTTGCCTGGCAGAGTGTGGGATTTCGTAGAAGCTAGACAGTTTGATTTGACTGTGATTTACTTCGGATTACCAGTTTTAAATACTTCAGTGCACAAATATCACTGGGACTGCTTACACCGTAGTGGTACATAACATAAGCCATGGAAACAATGAATCAAGCTCATATACAAATATTTTATGTATTTTAAACATTCCATCATTCCCCCACTCAGTTTAGTGTTCTGAAGGAGCGCAAATGAGGCGTTTTGAGGCATTCTGGCCACATCATTGGTGTCTCCCAGGAGCCGCTCTGAGACAACACTGCTCTGAGCCAGCAGCATCCACATTCCAGATGAAGAGTCGTGCAAAAGGAATGATCTGTAGCTGAATAAACTCTAAGCTTAAACACTGGCATCTGAAGAAGGGAGAGAGAGAGAAAGAGAGAGAGGGGAAGAGAGATGTAGAGAGAGGGGAAGAGAGATGGAGAGAGGGAAGAGAGATAGAGAGATAGAAAGAGAGAGAGGGGATAAGAGTGAGCAGGGAAGAAAGAGAGAGAGAGGGGAAGAGAAAGGGGATAAGAGTGAGTTAGAGAGATAGATGGAGAGAGAGAGAAGGAGAGAGGGAGGAGAAAAAGTAAAAGATGGAGAGAGAGAGAGAGAGAGAAGAGGGGCAGAGACGGTAAAAGAGAGAGAGTGAAGCGGGGAAGAAAAGGTAAAAGAGGAAGAGATGACGGGAGAGAGAAGCGGGAGAAAAGGTAAAGGAGGGCGAGACAGAGATAGAGGGGGGGAGAGCGAGAGAGAAGGAGAGAGAAGGAGAGAAGGAGACAACGGCGATAGCCATGCCATGTTAATCAGCTCAGTGGATTTGAGGAGGCAGTGAGATGGTCCACGCTGAGTCGAGGGATCCTCACTGAGGGAGGCACAGAAACCTGCTTGTTTTTTTTCTGAAGACAGTTCGGTGTTGGAGTCTTCTTTTAGTGTTTGTTTATTCATTTCTGTGCAGTTAAGAGATTATCTGTTCAAGTAACTTCCTTTTAAACCTCGTGTGTCAGTTCTTTTACCCTCTAATCAGTCATTGCTGTCATTTTACTAGGTAGTTTAAATGTAATAGAATGTTAAATTAGAATATTACAAAGTTACATTTACGTTCCATTTATAAAAATGTAAAGGATGTAATAACCTTTCATCAGATTCAAATTAGAACAGTGCTCCTCACAAACAACATATTAAAAGCTACAATGAGCACCTGCCACCAAATGTCACCTCTTGGTTCTGTAAGCTGCACATTAATGTAGATCACAACATGCTTTCATGATGCTTTCCAGACTTCTGAGGGTTAAGATTACCTGCCAGTCTGCATGATGATCTTGGTGTGAGATTTGTCAAACCGACGGCGTACCTGTGATATGTGAATCATTACCTACTGGCATTCAGTGCCAGTTATGACTCAAACCTTTACTGTTAAGTGTAATTCATCCTCACACCAGCTTCAGCCCATCAGCTAATTGCCTGACCCTTTCTTGGCTCTCTCAGCTGTTAGGAAAACACTTAATCCTGTAAGGTGGCACACTTAGAGTTTTAGGGTTTGGGTTAGGCCTCTTACTTCCAGTGAAGGGCAACGTTAATACTGCAGCATACCAAGACATTTTGGACAACACCATACTTCCAACTTCATGGACACAGTTTGGGGAAGAATCTTTTCTATTCCAGCATGACTGTGCCCCAGTGCACAAAGCAGCTCCATAAAGACA
>JBBPCY010092217.1:0-22350 GCA_037974405.1 Brachyalestes nurse
GATGAACTGGAACGGAGATTGTGAGCCAGACCTTCTCATCCAACATCAGTGTCTGACCTCATAAATGCTCTACAGAACGAATGGACACAAATTCCCACAGAAATTCCCCGATCTTGTTCAATACTTGTGGTGTCCCAACACTTTTGTCCATGTAGTGTTGCTCAAAAGGACAGATACAAGGGCAATGACAATCAAAAAATAACCCCATAAAAAGAGGCTGACTCTGAAAAACATGGCAAATGTGTATTGTAATGGTTCTGGGAAAAGATACCATTAAAATTGTTTGTTTTCTTTCATCTAGGACCATGTGAAAATAGACTATTTAAATGGGATCTCATGACAGAATTATTAAAATGGACATTCTTCCATTGTATTCAATGTGAATTGGAAATCAAAACACATTTTATTTTTATACCATTTTCACTTGATTCCTTTTGTTTATCATTGGCAACATTAACATTACTGGCTGCACCATTTCTTTAAGATGATTCCATGATAATTCTAATTTTCTACAGATTTTTATTTAGATTTTTTATTTAGATTTTATTTTGACTTTGGTTTTTATATTATTCTTGTCTCTGTGTCTCTGTGTGTCTTTGCAGCCATTACACAAGCAATTTCCTCTAGGATCAATAAAATCTTCTGATTCTGATTCTGAATTCCCTCTGTATAAGTGTTACCAGCACATGCAGTTCTCCAGACAATATCATGCCTCAAACTATCTACCTTGTGTAAAAGCAATAGGATGTATGGGATATATTTATAAAAGGATATATTTCTAGTTGTGTCTTTTTTCCCAGTCTTTTTTATAGTCAGTGCTAGAACAATTTTGTTTAATATCAGTTTTTGAAGATGCTCTTAATTTCAGATTGGTAAGGACATTTGGTAGGATTAAATGTTCCATAAAGGCATTTTTTGAGGTTCTGATTTGCAGAATTTTATTGAATTTAATAAATAATGTCCTAATCTCACCCACTGTTGCTTATTTAATCATGTCAAAGCGAATGTATGATTGAACAGATTCTGTCATAAGGGCAGTAACAGCTCACACCTCACCCCTGACACTCCAGTGGGGTCGTGGAAAGGTGTGTCCTCATGTGTTTTCTTCATGAGCAGAAACTATTCCCATCTCCCACCTTCCACAGAACTGTTTAAAAAAGTGGAATGAGATGCAGAAGGCGCTGAATAGCACCATCTCCTGCACTCAACTCATCAGTGGGAACTTCTGAACAATTTGCTCACTAGCACCATCTGGTGGTCGTTTCATCTACCGTTCATCTATCTTCATAATCAAAAAATGGGCACAAGAAAAAAAGAAAATAAAACAGCACATAACCACATCTTCAAGATAAGAGGATAAGATAACCCTTTATTAGTCCCACAAGTGGGACATTTGCAATGATAGACGATTTAGAACTTTAACATTCTAAAGTACAGCACATTTCATGGCCTTCTTTCCACATCTCACTTGGATCATCAGCTAACTATAAAGGACTTGATGGGTCCAATCAGGTGTGCTGGAGAGGGGAAAATATGCAACTATGCTGTGCACTGGCTGACCAGGACGGGACAGGATCCAAGTCTACAGCTGCTCATCGCCTTCCACAGATAGAACCCAGGCACCCTATTGGTCAGAATGAGAAGGAGTGTATTTTGCAAGAACAGCTGACCAATCACATGAGTCACGGTGACCTCATATTGACTCTGAAGCAACTCTCCACTACAGGAGTCTCTAAAAGAAGATACAGAGAGTCTGCATTGTTCCTTTGATTTTACAATTTCATTCCACGCCGTGAGGGCTGTTTTCCAGTGCCTCCTTAGTTCTTTGAAAGATATTATTCCTCATGTGTGAGAGAACATTTAAACTGATCCAGAAATAAGGACGTGCTTGAGATAATTGACTCATAAAACTCATGATGGAGGGTGTGACCTAATAACATTTGAGGTTTTCAGGTCACCTTAAGTTCAGTTGCATGAAGCAGTACCAGTGCTATGTGTACATTACGGAATGTTCTAGATGCTACATTGGCGATGTACTGCTTACCCTGTTCATTAAAAGGTTCATTTTTGTATCTGATATTGATGATAAACTAGTGGTTTATTGCCATACACTCTGCTTGTACCTCTCCAACATGAATGGATTTTAAAACACATTTCAGGCCCAACTCTTCTCAAAACTTTTATAGCACTGTCACACTTTTATTGTTTAAGTTGCAGGAGGTGAATCTGTAGGCTCCTTCCCCCAAAAAAGTGTTTAAACACCTTCTTTCAGCCAGAAAACAATCAGTTAGTTTGGCATTAAACCCAAGAGAGAAACAAACCTGGACTTTACTCACTGAACACTCCCCCCCAAACAAAAAAGGCGGAGTTTTGCACATGTCCCCAGTTCGCTGGCAGAAAGTCCGATGTCCTCATTACGCTTGGAAACTGTTGTGTGTGTATCTGTTCGGGTGTGTGTGTGTATGTGTGTGCGTGGGGGGGCTCCAGACTACGTCAGAGTGGCGTCACGAGTGTCTGTGTGTGTGTGTGTTGTATGTGTGTGTATGTGAGTGTGTGTGTGTGGGGGCAGGTGGGAGTGTCTGTGTGTGTCCTTTCCACAGCCACTTCAGGGGTGGGCAGTATAAAGAGCACAGCCAGTTCTCACCCACAAACTGCCCAGAACATCTGAACGACATGATGTCAGCGTCCAGAGAGATCCGAACGGAGCCACTGGTGGGGGCCATCGACCAAGGGACGAGTTCAACAAGATTTTTGGTGAGAATGGAACTGGTTTAAGCTGCGGTAGGACAGTGAAACTATCAGAGTGGCTGAAAACAGGCTGTAAAGTGTGATTTGTAATGAAGTAACTAATGAAGTTACGTACAAGTGGTCCACCTGCCCCTTTTCCCACCCAAGTTCTCAAAAATTAATGACTTCTGGAACAAGAGCTCTATTTAATTTCAGCATTTATGCCTTGGCTTAACTACAGTTTTTTAAGTATAGATTCTTGGCTATATGCATTGCTGTTCCTGCAAAAGAAAGTATTTGCTTCCAAATAGTAATTGTCTTATCAATATTATTATTAGCTGTTTTGCTGGAGTACTCAAAAATCATAAATAAAAATGCTACAAGAAATACACTGTACTTAAACTGGTTCTAAGTTGTAAAATATTCAACCAGTCTACCTTTTCTACTTATTTATGTTCAGTGAACTCAAATATTTAAGGCACACTTTTTAAGTGTAGTTACTTAAAGCCTAAGCAAAAGCACTGAATTGGCAAAAAGCTTTTAAGTTGAAATCTTATTCTTACATTTTCAGCAGACATAGAAATTCAGAGGAAGTTCTGCATAAGATGACTAACCTGAGGACTTTCACTCCCACATGGCAGTGCAGCCTGGATTCGGGGTTTCAGTGTTGAATCAACACTAACAAATCTTAGTATCATCACTGTTTCAGTATTAAATTAACATTACTAATCATTCGCTATTTGATCATCACTTCTATTGAATCCATGCCAGATCAACGTTTTGAATGGTTGATTTTTCAGCACTGAACCAATATCGGAGTATTCAACATCAGATATTTGCACTAATTCGATGCCTTTGTTCTACATCAAATCAACATGGTTTCAGTCTCAGTTTGCTGTTTATGTCCTTTCAAGAAACAATCACAATAATTAACTTGTTCTGGTTCCTTTAAAAGTCAGGGATGTCACTTCTAGAGGTTTTTCAAATGTACTGTCAGTGTTGTGCATGTTTATCATATATATAAAGAGTAAAAGACTTCCTGAGGCCATGATATTCTGATTCAGTGCATTAGCATTATAAAAAGAAATAGAGAAAACAACCCTGACCTAATTTTCATTCTGTGATTGGTGAAAGCATTTTAAACTTTGAGTGGTTGAGTGGCTTTCCTATTGTTGGAGGTGTAGGATTGCAGAGTTAGCTCATAATTCCATAAATCCATAAAAAGTGTATCAACGTCCTTCCAATGTTTACGGCACCTTGTTGTGTTGAAATAGAAACAGCTTGACAAACTCGCACACTACCCTTAAATGTCCCTCTGCTCTCTGGCTTAAAAGACACAGTGTTATCTCACGTGCAGTTCTTTTAACTGTGTGTTTGGAATGAAAGAGTCTTGGTCATCTGACCAAGATAAACAGATGCACAGACTATTGCAGCATCAGTTGGATCATCAGTTTACAGCGACAGACAATGTTCTGAATCAGTGCTGACACTGTGCCCCATCTTTCAGTGAAAATATCTAGGCCTTCTATTTTTAAAAGGTCTTTCACTGGGCTTTGGTGTAGACGAATACTTTCTCTCTAATGAAGTGCGAGATAATATAATTCGACTGTTTTGTTTGATTTACTTTGAAGCCTTATACTCTTCAGTCTTTCACTCTAATAACTACAGAACTTACATTCAAAAATACAATAATCATAGTAGCTACTAAATAATAGATTACTATTAGCTGAATAAGCTTGGATTTCCGGGATAACCTTTTAGAAGCACTGGTGATAATAAAAGCATGGAGTAATTTGGTAGCAATTATTTCTTCTGTCACTTTTCACTTTCAGTGAATGCAGAGGATTTCAAACAAAAGTCAGAAATCTAAACTTTCCATCTATTTGTAAAATTTTAATCTACATTTGTAAATCAGAAAAAAGTTGTGCATTCTGTCTTGTTTTGCAGACAGAAGCCCCATCTCTCACATATTTGACATGTTTTTTCATTTCTTGTCATTGGGGAAAAAGCTGAAAGGAGAGAATTGAACCAGTTAATAGAATAGAATTAAGATGGAATATGACTGGGCAAATCAATGATATAATTATTTATTCTATGCTAAATATTAGAATTTCATTTGAATAGCATCGAACACCAAAGTTATATCTCTCAACTTCTAAGGGTCAAAAACCCAAAAATACAAGATTTCAAGTCACTGACAAAACATCCTGGCCGGATTATTCAAAGGTCAAATTCCTTGCTGATTGTTTTCCTGCATGTTTCTTAACTCAGTATCAGTTAATAAGATACATTTTAACCATGTACTTTCTTAGGAATGTTTTCAGGAACATCAAATGACCAGTTTTTGAGATACGGAAACAATTCAATGAAAATTCAGTAATCCACAATTCAGTGATTTTATTTTTTGCAGTTTTTCACATTGATTCTAATTTTTTTGTTAATTTTATTGCAGTTAAAGGAATAGTTCAGTAAATAATAACATGCACACAATATTACACTTGTACTAAGTGTACTAACATCTACAGACACATCCACAAATCTTCTCTCAGTGTGCTCAAACTGCTTTCAAGCCTTCATAAATGTGGCACATATATATTGTTGTGAGTTAGAACACAATGTGACTTACTATGGGTGATAAAAATGAACAAAACTTGAATCCCCTTTGTGTGCAGGCATGTGTGGAGACACACATTTGTGGTTTGGGTTATTTTTATATGGGTTATTTATGTTAAAAAACTTTTCTGTACTGTATGTATTGAAGTTCTGTTCATTTTTATAGTTCACATTAAGTGATACTGTGCTCTAAACCACATCTACAAGCCGGTGCCACCTCAGTGAAAAGCTGTGTGGTTGTCATGTGATTTGATATTTAAAAGATTTGGGTGACCATTCACTTCTAGTGTTTGTTAGTCTCTCTAATCTAATGATGCAAATTTTGGGCATCAAATGTGTCTTTACTGAAAAGCTACATTTGGGGTAAAGTGGAAAAGTCAGGACATTTGATTTCTTGCCAAACCTGTCCTTTACAATTTGATTATTATCACATTATCACATTAACATTTCAATTTAAACTTAATCTTCCTTACATTTCCTGCATTAACTGCAACCTATAGCCATGTTGCAGTTTACTGACAGACAGTGCTAAATGCACAACTTGTTCTTTAACAATCAATAAATAATTTCTATGTGAAAACACAATAATACAAGCCAAGGGTCAGGGATTAGTGGCTCATGAATCATCTATAACTCTCAAATGTAAATTCCATGCAACCTCTAAAAGACAAATGGAAGGCAGGGATAACTAATACATAAAGGGTAAAACGACTGGCATGGCAGTAGCATTTGTGTACTAGGCTGGCTTTCTTAATGCGTCCTTTCATTTAAGCATGTCTTAATGATTGAATTATTACAGCAATTTTATTTTTGTTCTATCATCAACCGTAATAAAAATAGATATTGTTCTAATAATCCTATTTTACTGTAAATACAGTAACAGATGTAAGTTGCAACACATATTTAAGTTCAACACTCAAGAGCAGGAAAAAACTAAGCAAATCTGACAGAAATCTAACAACCTTTGTGCAATGAAATGACAAAAATGAACAGAAGCAGAGGATACCTGAGCACAAGGAAATTACATTGGTCAAATTGAAATTTCATTCATTCTTATGCTTTTGCTTACACATGAAGTTTCACTTCACAGCAGTTTGAACAGGACTGAAAATGGTAAAAAGGCCAAAACAAAAAAGATCAATTGTAGCTTCATAGCTTAGGCCATAGTTTTTACTATTGAGAAGACTGGGTAACAGGGTAAAGGCCAGACTGACATTAGCATTCATAGAGATATTATTGCTTCTATAGTGTTCTATGATGTTTCCCAACTCTTTGACCTGAGGTTGTGGTTGACATTTCACCTAACTTGGAAGTCTGCAGAACACACAATTGGTGGGTCAAGGTACAGGTTTGCCGGTTTAAACTAGTTTAACCCTTTGTACAACATACATTTACCAATGACCAGGACAATGAATGCTTGGGCTCCACTATGCCTGCAGCATTTACTAGACCTGTCTTTCTCTGGGCTCAAACCCTAAAAGACAGTGGGGGTGAATCTTTGGGCTGTTTTCTAGATGTAATTGTTCCCTGTTCTCTCACTTGTTTTGACCTGTAATTTCATAATGTACAGACTTGGATAAGGACTTTCCTTTATTATGTAATACTATATTTTTAAGTTATGATGAAGTGATGACAGAATTTCACATAGCCACTTTATCAACTTGCCTTGTAGCATTTAGATAAAATATATGATTTGCTAGCACCCTTATGGATGCAGTAAACATTTTTAAAGTTGCCCTGGATGAACTGAAAGGCCCTCTTAACCCTCTGAGGTCCAAGGCCTCTCAGGCACTTTGAGGCAGTTTGCTACACCTTTACATTTTGTACATTTTTCATCTAACTAAAAACATATATGCAAAAGTGACGCATATTGTTACATTCTGGAGAACCTCAGCAATAATAATATGCGAGTAAAGGGAATGTAATGAAATTAGTTTGTTTTTTAATATTGTGTAAACATGACATGACATCAGAGGTCTTCAAACAAAGTACAAAAACACACCATAAATATATCTCCCTTTATAGAACACCAGGTCCCAATTCTGGTCCAGCTAATCAGCTAAATGACAACTATTTCTGAGATGGATTGTTGTCATTTATTGGTACTCCAAGACCAGAGTTATGAATCAACTGGCATAGATATTACATTTTAGTTTTTAAATCTTGTAGATTATACCACAGTGAGATTCACAAATACATTTATTTTGGGCTTATTTTCTTATAAAGAATGGTTAATAAGATGCTGATGAAGAAACAAGTATTTGTTTATTAAGACTGAAACATGACATATGGGGCTATCCTTCGAAAACACAGGCTAAAGAGAACACCACAAACTAAACCAACAAAATAATATAGAAATATTACACATTGACTGACATCGTTACCGCACATTCAAAAAGGAGAAACCAAGAACTGTTTATGAACAGACACATGAGTACAAACAAATGGAGCAATGATTACACACATTGTGAAGACTGTACAAGGGTAGAGGCAAGGTAAGATTATGGTTCCACCTTAGTTGTGTTTTTATGATTTTATGATTTTACTACTTTTACTACTTTCCATTCATACTGAGGACAAGGAACCGCACAAGGAGTCGAGTTTGAGGGAGTCGACTCGTCTCTCTTATAGACACTTTTAAGCCCAGTGTCATAATTTACATGTACTCACAGCAAATCAATTCAGCAAACAAAGAGTCCGTCCGTGCTTGTATGTTTGTAAACTTGTGGGAGAGCTATTTGAAACCCTAAGACCCTCAGCTATTGGTTAAAGAAAAGAAATCGACATGTATCATATATATATATATATATATATGAGAGGCCTTCAAAAAGTTTCCATACTTTTTTTATCCATCACTTTTCTACAGTCACCTTCCTTTGCAACGCAATTTTCTCAGTTGGTTGAACGCATAGCCACTTATGCTTCTTTGAGCAGTCCCTTTCCAACTAAAATATAAACATGTACAACATTTTTGAACGTCCCCTCATGTGTGTGTATATATATACATATATCCCTTATTCCCCAGTGTCAGTCATTTGTAGCCCATACCTGTTACACCCCTTGTTACTGCCCTGTCCTGTCCTGACTTTTATTTTGACTGTGTGTGTGTGAGCACCGGATTCTGGTATGGTTTCATTGTTTACAGCTGACCAGTGTTTTGGTTTAAGTTATTGTCTGTTCGTATTGATTCCTGATTTAGTCCACTGTGTATTTAGATTTCCCTTGTGTTGTAACCCAGGGTCGGTCCACCGTTATTTACCCGTCATTAGTGTGTTGCTTGCCTCGGCTTATGTGTATGTGGTTTGCTTTGTGTTTTGGCCCTCGAGCCTTATTCATGTTTGAATTAAAGTTTTGTGAATGGAAATCTGCGCCTGTATCTAACTGCTTTGTTTATATTCCCATTGGTGTCATAGTGTTTTCCTGTTTCATTAGTTCATAAAAATAAAGTTTGTATTTGCATCCGAGTCCACCCTCATCTTCCATTGCCAACAGACATTGTTACAACTCAGGTTTAGTGAAATGCCAACATTGGTTGCTAGAAATGTAAGATATGACTTTAAGACTGACATGCTCCAGGTCCTCCTCGTTCCTTTTCCTGGTGTCTGACTGGTTCTTGCTGGGAAGTAGAAAGAGCTCTGCAGCCGTGGGAATTCCTGGAAACACCGCCACCAGTAGTTGCTCAGGGGGGATATCAGCAATCTAGATGGAGGTGAAGAGAGACACTCATGATCCATCTGAGAACATTAACAAAGACTCATTGACCCAGTAGACATTTTAGATTAAATTCTCTTTAATAGAAGTTGTACTAGTCCACAAGTGTCCAGCTGTTGAAGGATTTAATCTAGCTCAAGATGATCATTTTCACCAGTTAGCTGGACTTGAACCCCTTCATGTGCAGAAATGGACTCTAGTGCACCTTATTTAAGGAGACTGTTGTCGATTTTTATTTTCACATTTTCAAACATTGTATGTGTTCTTTATTACACTCTATTTAGGCCTTATCAAGCCATCAGCTGATCTCTCTTATTAACTGACTGTTTATTACTACTATATTAAGCAGTAATTAGAGCAAATTAATTATTTGTTTCCTAATAAAAACAGAGCCATGTAAAATGAGCTACTACACCCCATTTAGTGCACTCTGTATTAGTCTTTGTGCAACTTTAAACTATCACAAGAAGGCACTTATCTACAAGTGTGTACAAAAACATTCTGCAAAAACATTCCTCTTAAGGTTAGCCCAGTTTGTGATAGTTGATATTTCATTTTGATATACTCAGAGATGCCCATTAGTAAATAGAATTACTGAACTAACACAGTACGTGTGTCACATATTATAACATAATAAAAACATATTACATATTAATAACATATTAATAACATAATAACATATTATAACATATGTGTCACATATTATTATATACAAAAGCAACTTTCCAGGAGAAAAAAAATGTTCAGTCTATGTTAATGTAAAGATATTTCATGCCAAGTCGTTTTGAAACCTTTATTGTGGCCTGTTCATCAGTCCACTTTGACACAGGAGATTGATGGCTGACCCATACCACACACTCTAGTTCTGTAAAGTTACCAAAAAGGTTTCTTTGGAGCAAGGCCATCTCATGCCCATTCCTGTAACGGATGGTTCCTCAGAGAACCTGGTTTGTAAATGACTTACGTGAGTGTCAGAAACCTTCTGAAAGTTTAAAGAACCTCCACATATTGTAATGTTTCACCAAGAAGCATGCAGGAACCTGTGAGGACGTAGATGATACATATGAAACGTATGAGCCCATGTCTTAAGTACTGTTTCTGTTTCGTTTGTGCTGACCAGTGGACATCTCCAGTGGACCAGTGGACAGTAATGTGCTCAAACTCAAGCACATTACCTAACTCGATAAAAGCGACACTTCAAGCTCCTGTTTCAAGGGCCAAGTGCTGTTGGCGCTGCGAGTTGCAGAGTAATTTAGAGTGAGAAGGATGGGCCGCGGGCCGAGGCAGCAGCCCTCGCAGAAATCAATACCTTTAGATTGTCCAAGTTTGTCCTTGCTCTAGCAGCATGAGTGAAAAAAGCCTCTGGCTTTACTTAAAGGCTGAGAATGTCCATTTGAAGAACTTTGATGGGTTTTTTTTAAGTTTGCTGGTTAATCCATAGCCATCTATCCGAATATGTCTCAAACTAATCAGCAATAAGTCCCCATTAGTCTTTAAAAGACTTTTACATGCTCTATAGGATCAGTTAATGGTGTCTGCTTATGTAAATGATTAGTGCACTAAAATAAACCAGACGCATTCTTGAGAACCCTTAGTTCAGCAGAACTTTGTGAGTTTTTTTCTTTACTCAGACACACCGGATTTACCTCAGCAGCGAGTGACCAGCTTGTGTTTAAGTACACTCTATAGACAAAAGTATTGAGACACCTGAACATTACATGGACTTTAATGATTTTGCATTCAAATATACATTAATATGAAGGTGATCCCCTTTTGCAACTAGATCAGCTTCCACTCTTCTTCCAAGGCTTTCCACAAGATTTTGGAGCTTCTGTGGGAATTTGTGTCCATTTATTCTGTAGAGCATTTATGAGGTCAGACACTGATGTTGGATGAGAAGGTCTGGCTCAATATCTCCGTTCGAGTTCATCCCAAAGGTGTTGGATGGGGTTGAGCTAAGATTCTGTGTGGACCAGTCAAGTTCTTCCACACCGAACACATCCAACCATGACTTTATGGGTCTTGCTTTGTGTACTGGGACACAGTCATGCTGGAATAGAAAAGGTTCTTCCCCAAACTGTGTCCACAAAGTTGAATACTAAAGCATTAAGATTACCCTTCACTGGAAGCTAGGGGCCTAACCCAAACCCTGAAAAACAGGTGTGTCCTGACACTTTTGTCCTTATAGTGTATGTGTAAGTTTTGGATTTTAAAAACGTTTTGAGTTGTTAGCAGACAATGGCACGGCAGCAAAGACAAAGTCATAACAAAAAGAGTAGCTGCAGCTCCTCCAAAACTCCCTCCAGCTTTATAGGTAGTATGCCCCCCCCATCTCCCCCCCTGTGAAAGAGCATTAGCCTGCCGTTCCACCGTGAATGCTATGAGAATTTCTCCACATGAGGTGGAACGTGGCAAGGTAATTATGTCGGATGTGGAAGCGGCTTGAGAAGCAGTCCCTCGAGCTTTGGAAGGACACAATCACCTCCGTAACACACCGCGCTCTTCCATTAGCAGTGGGAGAGAGGGAGAGAGTGAAAGGGAAATAAAGAGAGCGTGAGAACAATGAACGAGAAAAAGGGCTGCGCGAGGCTCTGCCAGCGCTGTAAGTGATAGGAATTTAGCCCGGGTAAGTGCAGTCGCCTGAAAAGCACGCCTGTGCTGGGCGTGCCTATGGGGCAATAGCTCTGATTCCAACCAAATAAGTCTCTGATTCCAACATCTAGTCCCTCGCCAGGGGACTGAAGTCTAAAAGTCATGTATCTCTAACTTCTTAAAGTCCAAAAGCTGACGTCAGCGACCAAATGCTATTATATACTGTTCTAGTGAAAAGAACTGGATGATGTTTCTCATAATCTTGCTGTCTACAAGCTTATGCGTAAATACGTTTGACCTTTGTTTCCAAAGTTCAAACGTTTCTGAAGTTCAGGCATGTCAAGCAAACCCCTCCACATCCATAGAGATTACTGTAGAAGTGAAATCAGTGCTGTGGAAATCGACATTGTTGTAAAACCTGTATATCCCATAGGTTTGCAGTTTTTCTCTTACATTTACACTATATGAACAAAAGTATCTGTTTTTTAGGGTTTGGGCAAACCAGATCTTCTCATCCAACATCTGTGTCTGACCTCATAAATGCTCAACAGAATGAATGGGTTCAAATTCCCACAAAAACTCCAAAGTCTTGTGGAAGCTGTTATAACTGCAAAGAAGGGACCAACTCCACATTAAAGTCTATGGATTTGAATGCAATGTCATTAAACTCCCTGTTCTGTTCCAGTTCATCCCAAAGGTATTGGGTGGGGTTGAGGTCAGGGCTCTGTGCGGGACAGTCAAGTTCTTCCACACTGAACTCACTGAGCTTGCATTGTGCACTGGGGCACAGGCATGCTGGGTTGTCAAAAATGTCTTTGTATGCTGAAACATTAAGATTGCCGTTCACTGGAAGTAACTGGGGCCATATGAATTCCGTAATTAAGAGTTGTGTGCCAATACTTTTGTTCCATATAGTGTATTTAAGAAAAAAAATAAACTTTTATTAATTAGTAATTATTATTAATTAATAAATGTTAGAACTGGAAATATGTCCACAAACCTTATTCTACTCCTGTGAATCCCAACAGGCACATGTAAACAGTACAATTAATGGCCTTATATGAAGTTATTAAGATTTTAAAATAGAAAGAACGCCTTTAAAATGTTTCCTCAACTAGTATTTTTCAGCAGTGTGTGCAGCTGCTTCAGTCCACACATGTGCTGGAAAAACATCCCAGGTGGCTTCACACAAAGCTGCTTAAAAGAATGCCAATGCACAGCAAGGGGGCAAAGAAGTAGTAACATTTTGATTAGAGTAATGTTTTGAACTTTTTCTACACTTTGTTGTTATTTTATAGTTTTTTAAAGTCTTCACTTGTGTCCTACTGTATAACAGTACAAATTCAGTAAGTATGTATGACCAAGCTCTTGACTGGTACCACAGCTGTCAAGAAGCTGATATAGATTAGCATACTGCACCATGTCATCCATATGGGCTCGGGTAGCAAGCCACATATTTCCCTGCAAAATATAGTTTTTTCTACATGCTCTCTACCTGCTGTATCTGTAGTATATGGTTCTGAACCAAAGATTCACTCATTCATTCATTCATTTATTTTCTGTAACCGCTTAATCCTCACTAGGGTCGAGGGTACTCTGAGCAGTCCTGGGGTGCAGAAACCCATTTTGATTCGTAAACTGTAAAGGAACAGAAACAAGTCAGTGAATGTGATGTAACAGGTGATGTATGTTTTTATGAACCATATGTTTTTGTGGAATATTTTCAGGTCAAAAGTGATTGTAAAATGAGCCGAGAGTTAAGAATCTGTGGTAATTTCCTATCATCGTGGCTCAGTGGAGCTTGATGAGCTCCTATCTGATCATCAGGGATTCCAGAAAATCTTAGAGGAAGCTAATAAAATGGGATGACTTTGTTGGGAAGTTGGGTAAAACTTCATATCGACAGTTCTGGTCATTTGTTTTACACAAACTTCGCATACACATACACATACTATGGTTCCATAGTAATATGCCTATAAAAACATACAGCCATGGAAAAAGATAAGAGACCACATGATTTGCTTTTCTGGTTGTTGCTTTTGTAATTTGTGAGAGTGTGTCTGTGTAAAATGTGCAGGTCACTATTGTTTTATACACTACTGACCACACATTCAAAATTCCGAACAAAACAATGTTTGGAGAAAACATTAAAATAATACATATCAATTATTTATTATACCTTGGAAATGTTAAACTACACAATACAAACAGTGATGTTAAGAGCAGAGTGTGTGGATGTGTTCATCTCATTAGAAGCTGCTGGAATACAGCACATAGAAAAGCTTCTCTACAAATTCTACTGCACTCTCAACACATATGGAGGCATTTCTTATTTTTTACACGGCTCACACTGCAATAGTTCACAAAAGAATAGCAACCTGTGGGTTTTACACACACACACACACACACACACACACAAAATGTACAAACATTGCAGAGAAAAAAGAGAAAAGTGGTCTCTTATTTTTTTCCATGGCTGTATATAAATATGCTTTTGCAGGATTCAACAACTGGCTAATGGCTTCTATTACAGTAGTGTGCAAAAAAGAAAAACCTCACAAACACATAAAAAACACAGATCAGTGAAAGTAACATCCTCTACGAGGAATAAATAATTTCTATTTATTTGAGTTTAACCTCATGGAAGGAATAAATCCCCACAAAAGTCACACAAGAAATAAATAAGACAGGCAGGGCTTGTGTTTTAAAACGTCCAGACATGTTTTCTGCTGTGAATGTGTTACGTGTAATAATCAATTCTAAACATATCAAAATTAGTGTTTGTGGTCATTTACTGATACGGGCAGATATGGAGAACAGAGATTAGGTTAAAAACCATAGTAGTGCTCTTTTAAGCAGGAGTTAAATGAGCTTTGATTGTGTGTCGATGCCTATTTTTTTCCTGATATCCCAGAGCTGTTGAGATAAACAGCATTTTGAACCCAAGGGCAGAATCAGTTAGGGCTGAAATATGAGAGGATGTGGTATTTTTTTTAAAGAAGAGAAAAAAGAATAACAGCTTTTGTCTTAGAAGAGGACGATAAAGCCTCCATGCTTTGAACTTGATGTGGAATAATAATCGCTTCATAAGGCTCATGGGTAAATCCTCTCTTAGGAGACACACCAGGAGTTTCTGAGGATGAGGAAGGAAAGGGAAAATGGAGGGAATAAAGTGTGTGAATCAGTTTGTATGTGTATGTGTTACAAATACGCCCATGTCACAAAGTATGCTTGCTATACAGTCATGAGAAAAGGATTATGAAAGCTTTGGAATCAGCTGGATTTAGCACAAAAGTCTTATTTAACACATCACGCATTTTTCACTATCAAGGTCATGCATGGAGAGAATATATTAGTCTTTGTACCGAGTTTCTAGTGGAATCTCATTTACTGGAAAAAGCCTCACCAATATGTTTATAGATGAGTCCTGTGTGGCAGCCTGAAGGTATGTTGGCCCATTCGTATCAGTTTCTGTTCAAGTTCAGCTATCATCTCATTTCCATCGTTTCATCTTGCTTGAAGACTGTTATATATATATTGTGAGCACAGCCCAGGGAAGCTGAAACACACACCTAGGGATGTGTACAGACACCAGTGTGGACGCATATCAGAGCTTTATTGGAACATAAACGGCATCACAGTACAAAACAGACTAACAAAATCACCAGTACTTTGGCCTGAAACAATATCACAGACTCTCTCTAGTCTCTCTCCATCTTTCTCTCAAGACTCGCTGGAGAGCCTGTGTTATGAAGATATGAAGAGTCCTGGCTGCTCCCTCCTTGCCTCACTATATATGTATACACACACATACATATGTACAGTAAACCCTCGCTTATCCGCGGGTAAGCAGTCACGGCTTCAGTCTCTCACAGATTTTTTCTGAGAACCGAACTAATAATTGTGTGCGGAAACCCGAGCACATTCGCAGACACTGTAGATATCCTCCACATTCATTTTTGCTTTTGTGCCGTCCGGGCCTCGTCTGCCATGCACCCTCAGGCTTTGACTGTTGGTGGCCGCTGTGCTTTTCTGTTGGTCTAGTTTGGGGTTTGTTTTGGGGAACTTTTATTATGAAGGGATGGTTTTGGTTGTGTTATTAGTTTCAGCTGTGTTGTGTTAGTTGAGTGCTTGTGTTCCTTCACTGGTTGTGGGTTTTTGGTTTGGGTGTATTTAGTTGAGTATGTTTTAGGAGACGTATCAGTGCTTTATTGTTTTGAAACTTGGCCCACGAGCCATTTCTGTTTGAAGGTTAAAAAATAGTGCTTTGTTCTTCTTAAAGCCCTGTATTTTTATTACTGTAAATTAAATTCATTTCTTACTGTATTTACCTGCTTATACCAAAGAAAACGCATGTGCATTAATTACAGTACAGTCTATAAAGGAGTAACATCAGTATTTACATTCTAGCACTGCAGCAGTTCAGTGTAAACTGTACAGTACAGATACGGGTTTTCCTTTCCATTTTCTTTCATGGTAATGTATTAAACTGAGTTTAAAATGAAATTAAAGTGTTTTGGGAGCATATACTCACACACATACACAGTACATTCCTTATGTGGTGCCAATACAGTAACATCAGAGCTAAAATAAAAAGGTCTGGTAGAGCTACATAAGACTCCATACACTGCAGCAGTGGACCTACAAACTGTCCGGTGTGTTTCAAGCAGGTGTGTGTTGTTTTTGTTTGCTTTTTTTAAAACCCGAGCTCGGTCTGCTGCATCTGGAGTACATGGTCGATTTCCGGCGTCAATAATTTCCCTCTAAATAGACAAGATCAGAAAACCCACTGACACAACACACGCTCCACAGAAGCCGCGGGGCAGCAGCCTTTGTTCTTGTATCATGTTCTGAGAATTATGCTAAAACTGCTGGGCAATATGACGATATGTATCATTATCGAGCTAAATAATGATATTAACAGCACCTAAAACACTGATCAACAGCATGTTTTAATGCGAACAGGACAGTTTAGAAGCGTGTGATATGTTCCAATAGTTTTTAAGTGGCATTCGGCTCTACTGTCCAGTGACATATTATGTATCCTGAATATTTCTTGAATTATTTGGATTATTATATTTTTGCTAGACCCACCTGCAGTAAAGGTGCAGCAGTTGAAGATAATGTTAAACTGTGGGATAACTCCTTTAAACTGTATTTATCTGAAGAAGAATTCTGGAGTGCTCTTCTTTTATCTTAGCAGAAAAGCCAAGGGTCCAGTTTTCCAGAATAGTTCTGGCTTCTTAACAAATTCTGTTCTGTACATTTGACCCATTTCAGCCCTTAATCTTCATAATCTTCCGTTTAGAGCTGCAAGTGCTTCAGTAGATCTTTTCAGTCCGTTTTATGCACAAGCCCAGATTATTAATAGTTCACTTATTGCATGTTCATACTTGCCTGTGTTCTGTTGACAGAAAAGTGATAATTGAAAGTGTAATTGAAAAAGCTAAGTGTGCGTGTGTGTGTGTGTGTTTGTTTGTGTGTGTATATGTGTTTAAGTGTGTATGGAAGCTGATTTTTTTCTTTTCTTATTCACTTATAAATGCATATTAAACATTTAAAAGCATATTCGAAGCTGATCTGTTATCAGACCAATGTCTTATTTAAGACCCGCTTATAATGTTTGTGTGGGTTTATTTACCAAAATGTCATCATTCATGTTTACAAATCCATTTTTTCTCCTCCTTTTATATCTTAGAATAAAACAGGCTGTTTTTGTTACTGTGTTTTAAAACATACGTAAATATTTAGTGAATGGTGAATTCAAAAGTAGCTTAATTTCCTTATAGAAGGTGTTTTTGAAATGTTAATAGTGTTTAAAGGTTTCTTCATGATATGGGCCCTTTGTGGTTTAATGCCTAATCAGTACGACGTGGTAATTTTTTTATTTTATTTTTTTAAAGTACATTTAACACGGTGTTAACATTGATCTATATATTTGTTATGTACATTCATGTACATTCTCTCTGGGTGTGTGCTATTCCACCCACTCTTAGCATGATCTCACTGTCCCATCTCTTAGCATAATACTGGCCTGTTGGTTGATGTAACTGAATTGGTGGTTAGTGATCTCCTCCAAGTGTGTTGAGCTTTTCGATGATGTTTTATCGGAGGCAAATCAGAGATATTAATAGAACAGTAAAAATGAATCGTTCTTGGTTGTGTCTGTATGTACGTGTGTGTGTATGTTTCTGTGTGTCTCTCTGTCTTTCTCTCTGTGTGTCCCTGTGTGTGTGCGCGTGTATTTGTTTGTGTGTGTCTCTGTGTGTGTGTCTGTATGTACGTATATATATATATATATATATATATATATATGTGTGTGTGTGTGTGTGTGTGTGTGTGTGTGTATGTGTGTGTGTGTGTGAGAGAGAAAGAGAGAGAGAGAGAGGGAGAGAGAGAGAGAGAGAGAGAGAGGCAGGAATAAGATAATTTTTTCCAAACTTCATTTTCCAGCCATGAACCCACAGAAAAGAGAGAGAAAGAGCAAGTGAGTGAGAGAGAAAGTAAATATGACAAGTAATATGAACTTTTGAACTGCAGTCAGACTGTAGGGTACTTTAGTGCACCTTGACTCACTTTACAAACCTGAGACTTATAATTATTAATCATATGACTTATTATTCTGTAACTATAAAGTATGCTTAGGGTCACACAGTTGCGCCACCTGACAACTTTCCATTAAAACTTTCCATTCTAACGTGTTTTAACTTCTGATAGAACACTGGAAGTTTATGGAGATAAAACACAGTTGATACACTGTCATCTTTACACTCAGTTGTATATTCATAGTTTTCTTTTTACATCTGACATTCAATCCAATCTAAACCGCGCTAAACTCAAGCCCAACAGCTGAGACACCAATGTGATGAACGGAGCAAACATCGTGCAGGACACTCAAGAGCACAACACACACTACCAAGAAACACACACAATAAATATATTTGACACAATTTCTTCACTCCTAATTAACAAATATACATAATGTAATAATGGTAATAAGGCCAAAGTGGCATAAAATTGTACAGCTGATTAGCAGCCAAGTGATAAATCAGTTGAGCGTTAAAGCTGGTAGCATGCTAAAACATTCTTGTCTTTTTCTGCTAGTTTCTAGTCTATGTTGTTTACAATCTCCATGTTTCTTACCTTATCCATACCTGGATCTTGTCCCCCTGTTAACCCCTTCCTATCCCACTCACCTGTGTCTTGTTCCTGACTCCTCCCCTGCCCAGGTGTTCCTGCTTCCCTAGTGTTGGTGGATTGTTCATACACCACTTTGTATTCTCACTGTTGACTCTGTTCTCAAACATGCTGTTTTTCTGCTTGTTTCTGTGTAATTTTCCTATCTCTTGTGTTCAAGCCTCACCCTTTAGTATTGGTCTTTGTTAATTTACCCTTATTGTTTCGCTGTGTTCTTGTTTTTCGTTAACCCAGCATTTATCCCTCATTTATGTTTGTATTGTTGTTTCTTGTTTTTGTGGATCTCACACATACATCCAGCTCGCCTCGTCCCTCAATCATTACAAAAAACAACAAAAGCCATTAAACTTCTGTAAACATGCTGTCATAAAAAGAACTTGTGTGTCTTTCTGAGGCCTTACATAATTTATAGCAGAGATTCTGGGCTCTAGATCCCGACCTCACAGCAGAACGGCTTACGTAGTGCATACGAGCCAAACCACGACGAAGCAAAGCAACTAACGCGGTGGGTAAAACACAGAATCACATACTGAATCACACACAGAACCTCGCAGGCCAAACATTTTCAGGCTCTCTCTGTGAGCCAAGAACTGCTTTAATGGATTTCACAGACCCACTGTGCTCCCACTATGTGTGTGTGCGTGTGTTTGTGTGCGCGTGTGTGTGTGTGTGTGTGTGTGTGTGTGAGAGAGTAAGAGAGAGAAAAAGGTGGGGTGGGGGTTATAGGAGATGCTTGCCATGTTAAAGTCAAGGTCACTATTCACAACGTCTCTCAGAGCAGAAGTAAGACTTAAGATCAGATTCCTCCCCTGTGCCCCAAAATTCTTTATAAAGATTATAGAGCAAATCATCTGTGTGTACCTCTCTCCATCGTTTAGCTGGGATTGACTCAGACACACATGCTTTTCCCTGCTAATGTTTCTGTAACTGCAACCAGATGCATCAACAACACTTCAGTTCAACTACCAAAATGGTTTTACTAAGCTAAACTTCAGGCCACACGTTAATTTCTTTATATTTTGTAGGAAAATGAGACGATAGGTGCAATGATTCACTACATGTGCGAACCGAACATACACGTTAAAACATAGAGAGAGTTTGTGTAATTCTAACCAGCTTTTAAGTCAGTGTTTGGTCTGACCAACGTTAGGACCACCGTTTGCAGCCTGTCAAGATGATCTCATACTGCTTCAGTAATGTTGAGATCCAGGCTTTGGCGAGGCCAGCCCATGACTGATAGTGTTCCGTCGCATTTCTTTTAATCAAGGTTTGCTTTGACTGTACTGGCAGTGTGTCTGGGATTGTTGTCAAAAAATGAAGCTGCTGCCAATCAGATGCTTTGAAGATGGCACTGGGGGTTGGGTCCAGACTTTAGTACAGCACTCTATACTGTGTTATACTGTGAGGTTTCTAATTGTATATTAAAGCTAATGTAACTGTGGGGTATGTAAATTGTTTTGGACATTTGAAGGTTGTGAAAGACACTAACATATAATTGAGCTTGCAGTCAAGAACCCTGGCACAGAGCTGCCCTGCTGTTTACCATTTCTAACAATGGATCCCTCACTACTTTATCCTTTTCCTTCCAGAGCTAGTCCATCCATCCATCCATCTTCTACCCCTTTGTCCCAGACTTGGGGTCGGGGGGGTGGGATCTGGAGCCTATCCCAGCTGCTATGGGTGAAGGCGGGGTACACTCTGGACAGTCGCCAGCGCGTCGCTGGGCCACAGACACAGACGGCCATTCTCGCTCACAGTCAGACTTAGGGGCAATTTAGTGTGCTCAACTGATCTATCCCCAATGGTTCCTGTATTGTCTCGTCTACCCATATTTCCAGGGAACACTGCAGCACTACTGGAAGCCAGAGTCATCCCTTTGCTGACTATATTTGTTAAATGGGGCAGTCACAGTCGAGCTCCATAATCAGGTTCAACTGAACCATAGCCAAGGCCCACCTCCTAAAGCACGCCTAGTCCCAAAACCTCAAGAATGTCCAGGCCCGCCTTCTCAAACATGACCAGATCCACCTTCTCAAGCAGGACCCAGGCCCACCTCCTCAAGCATGACCAGGCCCAACTCCTCAAGAGGGTCCCAGGCCCACCTTCTTAAGAGGGTCCCAGACCCACCTTCTTAAGAGGGTCCCAGGCCCACCTCCTCAAGAGGGTCCCAGGCCCATCTCCGCAGGCATTACCAAATCTACCTTCTTAAGCGGGTCCCAGGCCCACCTCGTTAAGCAGGACGGGGTAATGGTGATATGGTGCGGATCACCTGGTGTGCGTACACCCTAAAAGACATTAGTATGAAGTTTTGCTTCTTTAGTTTTACACTACATCAGACTTAAAAAACAATAGTAGTTTATATCCCACCAATTAGCATGGTGCTAACTACACACCTAAACCATTCAAACCCTCATCTCAAGCTGCTGCTCAAGCTGTTCAAAAATGCATTACAGAGCTAAAAACAATAGGTGGCCTGATTGGGTAAACCTTCCTTTTCTCTCTCTCCTTCCCACACACATTTTCAGCCTCCCCTGGTAAAAAAAAAAACCTGATCTGTGATCAGCTAATCCCAGTCAGTCGTGTTGTATTTATGCCATATTCGTCGGCTTCTTGAAAGTGACCCCGGGTCTTTCAATAAACCCAAAATCTTTAAAGGAGATTTCCTGCTTCTGAAACCTGGCAACCAACCTGCATTCCAAAACATCAAATATTTTTCTCTGGGAGAGAAAGTGCGTGGGTGTGCGCAGGGTAGAAAAAGGAGGATAAAATACTACGTTTTGAAGTACTGCACACACACATGTGGTTAAAGATTTAGAAGAATGTAGGTATGAAGGTATTTCGGAAGGAAAGTCTTGCACACATGTCTGCTCTCAATGTACTGAAGCAAAGTGGAGCCCACAGTTATTACATAATCATCAGATCACAATCATTTAAGATGAATTTAGACTAAACATGATCGTTTTCCACGGCTGAATTTAGAGTAAACATTTTCCACAGAGGTTGCATTTTACAGTAAATGACTAGGGTTCATTTTCATCTGCTGGGCTGAGACAAAAAAAAAAATACTAAACAGACAGAAGAAAAGAAACACATTCACTGAAACACATCGATTATCTTTAACATGTTCAGTAGTGCCAGAGCCAGCTTATGAGAGGCCTGACCACTTTCTGTTCTTCTCATTATCCAAGAAAATGGCCTCCAATAGTGAGTCCTTACCGAAATGAGAGAACTGGGAGTAAAATGTCAATATGATATTTGTCTTTCGCACAAGCGTTACATGAAATATACATACATTAAAAAAATACATGCATACGGTACTGTCAAAGTAAAAGTCTTGAGCCATCCCTCACTCCTTTATATCTTATCTTTGTCATACATGGTAGATTAAATGAAAGAAATGGGAACAAATGTTTTACTATGACAGGCTAAAGATACAAGGAGCCTAGATAAAGGAGCTCCAACCACTCAGCATTCAGCACCACCAGTATACTGATCACCGCCTGATCATCT
>JBBPCY010092234.1:0-22348 GCA_037974405.1 Brachyalestes nurse
CCAGAGGGGTGGAGTCTCAGCGCTACAAGTGGCCGTGGTGTGTATGAGAGTTGTAGGCTTGTATTCAATAATAAATGCTGCTTCTTGTAATGTCTGTATGTATGTGCAATTAAATGCGATTAATTAGATTAATTAATCACCACACCATGTATTTAATTAGATCAAAAATGTATAATATATTTATATTAGTGTTGGACATGTTAACGCATTATTGCGTTTACACATTTAATTAACATTTAATTAAACATTTTGAAAAATGTTTCTGCTGGTACCTGTTCAGAAAAAAGAAAACAGATTTATAAATGTTAACTCGCTGCTCCTTGGAAGGTGCCTGATGTAATGTTATGATTGTTGTTGTGGATCATGGGCGCCGGGGTTCTGACGATTTATGCTGCCTTGTCAAAAAATGCTGCCATAGCAAAAATCGATAGCTATTAGTCTAATTCATGCTACACTGCCGAAAAATGCTCCCTATAAGTTTATATTGTTTATAGTCAGATAATGATGAGAAAGACAAATAATATATCAGAGAAAAAATTATTTTATTTAAAACACTTTACTTAGTGTATCAGTTCATGCCTTGTCAAAAAATGCTACCTTGAAGCTTATTCAGTTTAGACAGTCAGTTTATTATAATGATAATAATGAGAATCCCCAGACTGTGGAACTGCACATGTGCAGAAGGGCACAGCACAACATCTCGATGCATGTTTTGACAGAATATAAAGCTATAATGGTTCCGGTGCCCATGCCCATAACAAAGTAGATAAAATATGAATGCTCTACAGTGGCAAATAGCTTTGGTTTTATATTTGATTGGATTACATTAATGTTTAAGTTGAGATTTATAAGAAATATTTTAAATGTAACTCTGTAACTGTGTTAAAGGAAACACTGCTGTTAAAAAGCTCCTTATTTGTTTAAAGTGTTTGCAAAGTTAGCAGTACTTAGCAGTACTTTAAATATAAAAGTGCGCAATACACCACTTTTGAATTTTTATTTAATTTTTGTATAACAGTCAGAAAATCCTGTGATTAATATAGATTAAGATTTGTGATTAATGATTTGGGGAATTCAGAGGCTAGTTAGAGACTAATTTTTCAGTTTTGAGAACTGTCTGTTCACTTGATGCCTAATATATCCCATGATTTTATTTACTTTATTAATCCCTGAGAGAAAATTAGGTCTATGCACCGACCCGTTCGAAGCTGTGAACACACACACACCAAGCACAGTAGGCAATTAACACACAAACACTAGGAGGCAGTGAGCACACACACCCGGAGCGGTGGGCAGCCACACAGCCGCAGCGCCTGGGGAGCAGTTGGGGGTTAGGTCCCTGACTCAAGGGCACTTCAGCTGTGGATAAAGAGGGAGGAGGAAGATCTGTTCATTCATTCTTGAGAGAGCTGAACTGGCAACCTTTTGGTCCCAAACCTGTTTTTCTCACCTTCTGAGAGGTATTTACATCATTTAGCAACCATCAACACACACACAGACACATTTGTGTATACTACATTTCCGCGTTACTCACTGAACATTTACTAAAATTACACTCAATATTCTTTTACATTCTTTTATATTACATAATATTCACAATTTAAGCACTTTTATTAAGTCATAGCAGAAATTTCATATTTTTATTAATCTCTACTGAACTATAAAAAAAACACCTAATATAAATAGAATTATAATGTGAACCACCACACAAGTGTTAGATATTTAATGAGCTATTAAGTGACAGCTAGTGGGATGAAACAGTTAACGAGTGCATTTAAAGTTAAAGGACAGTCTAGAGTCTGACTCTGCATCACCAACAACCAGCTAATAGGAGTCAGACATGCACTGTTACAGATTCCTCCCATATTATAAAGGAAACGTGTTTTATTTGACCTTGTCACTGGCTTGTGGTTTGTTAGTCTTCAGTCCACTGCGGATGGGAACTCTAAACCGCTGAGCACCACAAAATCCTTCGATGTTCCAACAGAGCCATGTTCTTTTGCATGATCACTCGGGTCTTTCTGTCCGTCCAATAGGTCAAATATGAGAAATGACAGTTTGCAATGTATCGCTCTCACTCATACAGCTTGCTAAAACTGTGGCCTGAGAGGATCACTATTGCTTTTGTTAGTTTGCTGCTTGTTGACTTATCGATAGTTCTCCCATAAACCCCGTATCCACTGGCGCTAATTCTACTGAGACTGAAATTGTCAGCATTAGCAGACTGTTTTGCTTGTAAATGACACTTCAGACTCGATATACTTCAGTAAAAATAAATTCACCATGACAGTCGCTGGAGGGCTTCAGTCACAGAGCCCATCATAAGTTACAGTGTGTGAACAGAAGGGCCTCAGAAAACGCTTGTTACTAAATTACTAATACATTTTGTTCCTGTTTTTCTCTGTATGTGGGCACACACACACACACACAGATACACATGCACACACACTCAGCCCAATAATCATACAGTCCTGAACAAGAAAGTCCCTAGGGCCAAATTAGTTACCTTTATACTGTACCAGTACAACAAAACCCATAAATTCTACTTTGCATTATTATTCCAATCATTTTCCTGCTCCTTGCTATGCTCCAGTACAGCGTAGCATATAGCTTATTTCATACATCACCACATTACTGATAGCGTTCGTCTCTTTGTAACACAGCCTGTTCCTCCTGTGCAGCGCTGTGATGATGATTCCATAAACAATCCGAATGGTCTGTTTGTCAGGCTGAGTCGAATGCAAATGATCCTAAATCGGAGGGAGGCTAGCACGCAGCCAGCCCGTCCTCCGATTCAGCAGTCATATGCAGGCGGGTCATTTGTGCTTGGAAAGGCCCCTGAAGCTTTATGGGTCAGTAAAAACGTTAGAATAAGGAAGATTTTATCCAGTGGGGCTTTGCGCGTAACCGTCCCTGCTTGATTTACAGTGTACATTTGCTGGCGATAAAGCCATTGTAATCTGGAGAATGGGAGAGACATCTGTATGTATTATTCATACAGTGGTATTTAACAATATCTTTTGTGTTGTACGGCTTAATTGTCTTTGCTGTCAAACAAAGCCAGATTGGTGGATGGTGGAACATGTCGATTAAGTTTAACAGTCTCCATCCATAAGGACATTCCGTCCTGCCCTTAGGGTTTCTAAGGCATTGAGATCCTGCTGTTGACTCGTAAAACACTTGCACATACACCGCAACAGCATCTTTATGGTCCAGTTCAGAACAGCACAATAAACTAAGAGACATCCACAGTAAATTCTATATGCAGGGTATTTACAGAATGATAATGCCATTAAATTGACAAAAACACAACTGGGCAAATTGGCCCATCCATGCTGTGCCCACAAATGTTCTTTCCCAGCAATTTGCTTCAGAGGACAAGCTTTAAAGAGCCCTGGCAAAAATCCCCTTTAATGTAATGGGAAAATCTAGCACGTTTTAGTTTTAACACCCACATTTAGATTGCATTACTCATTTCAAATTATATTTGTTTGTGACTGATTGCACAGCTAAGGCTGATAAATGACAGCAAAATGCAAAATATTGCAACATTATTTTGTTGCATCAAAACTATTTTGGGGGGAATTTTGTCATGGTAATTGTGATGCAAAAAAACAAACCTTCAGGCAAAATGTGCAAAAATATATTCTTTATTCCCTACCAAATAGGCAACTTTCCATTTTGGAAACGCACAAAAGAGGTGAAGCCGTGAAACTCAGACTTTGCATAATAGAGTTTGAGCTGCTTCTTTTGCAGCACTACACATGAAGACCTTTTGCACACCTAAGGGTGTGTCTCGGTTTTCTACCTAATTCCACATGCAGTCAACATTTACAGTAAACCCCTGCCAGTCACAGGAATTACGTTCCAAGAGCACCCACGTAGAGTGAAAAACTTGGGATTTGGGACAAAGTAAAGAAAATACTTAAAAATGCCTTTTATTTATAGTGTAAAGCCTAAATATGCTCCCAGATATGCTTCAAAACACTTTAATTTCATTTTAAACTAATACATTACCCTTAGGTATGTAAAGGTAAACCCGTATTCGTACTGCATATACTCTACTGTAATTCATGCACACGCGTTTTCTTTGGTATGTGCTGTCGTTTTCTTTGGTATAAACAAGTAAATACAGTAATGAATTAATTTAATTTACTGTAATAAAAATACAGGACAAAGAGAAATAAATAGCGTTCTCGGATTGGCTACTTTCAAACCTCCCACCTCTGAGTACAGCGGTATTTCACCATCCCATGATGCGCTTTCTTTTTGTTCTCTGGACAGTACCAAAATATTTTTAGTTATGTTTTATATGGAAATGTAGCTGAATTTGCATTAACATTTGTTACAAAATTTGTAAATTTTAATTTTCTTAACAATTTAGCACTAAAATGCATGAAAAATGATATATTGCGACGGAAAATCCTATGACGTCCGGGCCTTGTCCGCCATGCCCCCTCGTCCTCATGCTGGTTGTTTATGTTTGGGGTGGCGCTGAGCAGGGGAGGCTCATTTCGTTCAGTTGTCTAATTGCCTTGCTAACTCCCAAACATAAACAACCAGCACAAGGACAAGGGGGCATGGCTGACTAGGCCCGGACGTCACAAGAGCAAAAAAAAATGCGGAGAATCTGCAAATGTCCACACGTATCTGCGGTTTCCGCAAACAATTATTACTTCGGTTCTCAGAAAAAAATCCACAAGAGACTGAAGCCGCAACTGCTGGACCGTGATTAGACAGGGTTTACTGTAGTGAATATGAATTTGGCCACTGGTGAGAACCCTGGTAGCAGAAACACTTGGGTGTTACAGTTCACCATGACATACTACCAGTCTTTTCAACAAAAAGATTTCATTTTTTTATTCTGACACTTTTGTATCAGACACACAAAGCAGTGGTCGACCTTTCTTCATTCCAGGGGCATATTTCCACTAGCGTTAACACCACGCTAATGTAACCATGGTGCAACTGAGTATTTCAGCAGTTGCTGAAACAGTCAACTGACACCTGAACAGACTTTAAGTGAACATTTTCCCTCTGCATGGTGCAATTGTAGAGTAACACTTTCACTAAAGACTTTTCTGAATGGAGGCTATTTAGTCTCCTAGACCTGTTGGCCTGCTGCAGGATCAAAGCCGAGGAAATGAGACAAATGCTTAGGTTTGCTAAATAGCTAAAAGACTACTATGGACATTTTTGAATCAGGGTGTCAATGCTGTATTTTACTATGAATTCAGGGAAGATGTACTCCTTACTCCTCTCTCTGGAATCTTTTTCAGCCATTCAAATTTTTTTTTCATTTTCTTTGTTTTCTACTTGTTAGTTTTTAGTTCCTCAGTTCCCAGTTCTCTTATGTGTCATCCATCTGCCACCTTTGGCCAACCATCACCTACACATTCTAAATCTGGACTCGAATAACGTCCACTCACACTTCTATCCAGCCCCCTCGCCTCCTTCGTTACACTAATCCTTTTGACGTTTCTCAGCTACTTGGTCATCTTGGTTGTTGCCATGCCAGCAGCCAATGCAAACACTGATTGGTCAAATGAGTTCATATGAAAGTCACAATTGGTGAGCCAGATATCGCCAGTTATGTCTGTGTCCTAATGAATTTATTGATGTCTGAATAAATTGCACAAATAAATCACGCTCCATGTGTAAATGCCTTCAGGATAGTGGCAGCAGTTGTTTTGTTGTGTTATTTAGCTAACGTTAGCACAGTGGCAAATTGTTGCTATCAATAACAGTCCAGCTCAGTAAAGCAGCATTTTAAACTGAAAGCTCAATGTTATATAGCAAAATTGCTGCAATTTCTACAAGACTGCCACAATTTCCCATTTGGATGTAAATCTTGAATGCTATGAAAGAATGCATTTGTGGATGGAGCATGGATACGTCAATTAAATGCAGCACAAAAATGCTAATGTGGCGGTATGGAGTGTGGTCTTGTGTGTCAAAGTGTGTCACACATCAGTAGAGAAGCTGATGGGCCACAGGACACCACAGGTCCATGGAGAGTGCCTCGGTCCCCGCTTGTGTATATTTTATCATTTAACTCCAATTCCTCCCATTAGCTGCAGTATTAAAAGTGAGGATTGTGCACACATTTGTGGCAGCAGTGAAAGAGGGCTGATTGGAGGATATAATTGATTGGACACAGCCAGAGCGATGAGGAGATGAGCACTGATCACTTATATTGAGATTGGCAGATGAGTAAAATGGATTGGATAGACTTTAACGCGGATGAGAGGCCAGAAGCAGAAGAGTGGTCGCATGCAGAGGGAGAGATTAAAAAGAGAGGCTGATTACAATCAGAAGAGGGAGAGAGAGCGAGAGAGCAAGACAGAGAGAGAGAGAAGAGTGATAAGAGTATGTGTGAGAATGAAAAGAGTGAGAGTGACTGAGAAAGAACAGAAAAAGTAAGAGAAAGAGAGAAATAATGTGAGAAAGAGAAAAAAGTGAAAGAGTTAAAGAGGGAGGAAAGGAGTGAAAGAAGAAAGAAGAGAGTGAGTGAGGGAAAGAGTGAGAGTGACCGAGAAAGAGAGGAAAAAGTGAGAGAAAGAGAGAAATAGTATGAGAGAAAAAAAAACGACTGAAAGAGATAAAGAAGGATCAGAAGAGTGAAAGAATAAAGAGAAAGAATAAGGGAGAGAGAGAGAAAAATAAGGGGTGAGAGTGTGTGTGAGAGTGAGAGTGACTGGGAAAGAGAGGAGAGAGAGAAATAGGGTGAGAAAGAAAGTGAGAAAAGAGAGAGGACAGTGCAAGAATAAGTGAGAGAGAAAAAAAATGTGTGTCAGAGAGAGAGGAAGAAAGAGAAAAAAGAGAGAGATAAAAGAGTGAGAGAAGACACTGAGAGAATGAGTCAGAGAGAGAAAAAAGAGAGAAAAGCCTGTGTTTAATGAGAGAGAGAGAGAGAAGGAGAAGAGGAAAAGAGAGAAAGAGGTGAAAAAATAGCAACGTGTGATGTAGGACAGTAGAGTTAAATGTGCAGAGCGTCGCATGACGCCGACTGCTGATTGTAGATAAGGATGCTTATATTAGAGTTAAGCTCTCACATTAAAAAAGAATTCAAATCTTTAAATAAACATATACGAACACCTGCACCAGCGATTACCATCTTTTACCTTTTCATATCATGAGGCTGATTTAAAGTCCTGCTTGTTCTATGATTTAAAGAGCTGTGGAGAAGGAAGTATGTATGATAAGGAGGAACACAAAATTGCTGCTATTTTTGCTAGTTTTTAATTTGAGTCTCTCTCTCTCTCTCTCTCCCTTCTACTCTACCCACACAAACACACACTGGCAGTCTAGTCAGTTGTGTCAAAAGCAACACGGTCTCACAAGTTTTCCTGCAACCATCCTGAAATACAATTTAATCAAAATACATGCTGCGATCATGATTTAGGGCTTTTTCGTGCTAGTACAACGCTTCACTTTTTCATGCTAGGACAACGCTTCACTACTCTGTATTTTCGGCAGTATCAGAGGTAACTGGTGACTGAGGGACAGTAGGAGAAATAGAGAAATAATGAGTTGATTCCTTATTGTATTTGTTTGCAAAGCGGTTAAAACAGGTTGAGATGCCGTGAGACAGGGAAAGACCCTAAACCTAAACCTCACCCTAACCCTAAACCTAACCCTAACCCTAACCCTAACCCTAAACCTAAGCTTAACCCTAACCCTAAACCTAACCCTCACTCTAAACCTAACCCTCACCCTAACCCTAACCCTAACCCTCACCCTAAACCTAACCCTAACGTTAACCCTAACCTTAAACCTAAATCTTACCCTAACCTTAACCCTAAACCTAACCCTCACCCTAACCCTAAACCTAACCCTCACCCTAAACCTAACCCTCACCCTAAAATACATCAGTTAGTGAAGCGTTGTCCTGGCACGAAAAAAAGCCCTAAAACGTGATCGCAGCACATATTTTGATTAAATTGACTTTCATGATGGCTGCACGAAAAATCATGAGATTGGGTTGGTCAAAAGCAACAAAGGGTGCATGTTAGTGCTGGGAGGAACACTGTATATGCTGTTAAAGCAGGACTGGAATCACATAACCATGTTGATTTTTACTGATAGACAGAGTATTACTATTCGTTTTTATATCTGAAATTTGGCACCACTTCTCCTCCAATAGTTTTTGAGATACTGGCACCATTCCAACTCCGACACATGCGTTATACACTCCTCCCCAACACCCCCTGTGTGTATATGCAACTTTTTGAGCAGCAGGACAGAAAAATAGGGCTCTGACGCTGGTTTTATGTGAATATCTACTCACTTTTACCCCCTGGCATTTTCAAATGCTTGTAGTTCTGTTAAAATAAAACCCCTACATCTTTAAGTTCATGACTTTTCCTAAAATGGCTTTATTAATCATCTAGTGGATTTGGTGAGTGTGATAAAAAGAAAAATAAATACGACCATTTATACCTAGAACCGCTGAGGAGTCATTTTTACCCAATCATTTAGATCAGCTGTCACTTTTCACACCACGCCCCTCCCACCGGCCCGGTTGCTTAGCAATGCTAGACGCTTATGACGGCATCCGACTTTGACAGCGCCCCATCGATCAAAATACTGCGAAATTTAAGACATGGACCCGTACAAAAGATGAATGACGACCAAAGAAGCCTGGCTATTGTACCAGGATCTGACCGAGGAAGAGTCGGAAGGAGGAGAGATCACTGTGGGTGTGAGTGAAAAAACCCACAAAAATATATATCTTAAAAACTTATTTTGTCAAGTCTCCATTATTATTTAAAAAAGAAGATGGGAATGAGCCTCTTCACGGCTCTAGAAATTACATTTTAGCAGCAGGTGGGTCAAAATGACACCCCTTGGCGGTTCTAGGGGGGGACTGGAATGTTGGCGGTTCTAGTGTTAAGACACTAAAGAACAAGTCACTGTTGTTTTGGTTTATTAAAAATGATCAGCTTGCAAAATCTTGTTTTTAGCCCTGAAGCTATTATTAGTTAACCAGCAAGTTGCTAGCCAGCTCAGATAGCCAATTTCAAAACAAACATGGCTTCTGTGGGTGATAAACTGTGGGTGTTCATATTTAGCTCTGAGGACACTAAAGTGTGTTCATTTGAGGGATTAAGTGAGACAGCTGTTTTTCTGCACTGTTTTAATCTCTGTCTTTCACAGCCATTTGCATGCACTTTGGAAAATTAGCTTACACAAGCAATGGAGTGCATTTTCTTGCAAAAAAGTATTCTAGTTAATGTTCATACTCTATTCCACAGAAAAGCAATGCTCTTGTTGCAAAAAAGTCACAAGGCATCTAAGACCTAGGATTTAACTGCAGTGCTTTGTAGCTATGCAATATATCTTCACCAAAGGTGTGCTTTATTAATGCAGGCTAATGTTATCAAATTTTATTAATACTGCCCCGCACTGATTCATAGCTCCACCCTTTCCGCCCACATTATCGGAAACCCCCTCCCTGCAGCTCCCCCTTGCTGGTGTACAATTAGAGAGGTGGCCAGCGGGTTGAAACACTTTGTGTTAGCCCTTCATCAATCAATGGTGTCACAAAGTCACTCTTGCCTGGAGAATTTTGGGTGGGGAACAACTTTCAGCCTAGCATTGGCACGTGTAAAAACCCACCACTGGGATTACACCAGCAGCAGCAATACAGCACACACTATCACATAACAGCTGTGCTGAAAATGGTCCACCACCCTGATATCTGATCAGTGGTGGTCCTAGAGTGGTCGCTTTCTGTTGATGGATGGGGTGTAGGGGGGCTGATAAATTGTGTAGCAACAGAAACCTACAATGAGACCCTAAATGGTAGGTGTTTCTGATAAAATGGACAGTTATTTAGGTGTTGCAGTGTAGAATTTAAGTGTGTGTGTTGTGTGTGTGTGTGTGTGTGTGTGTGTGTGAGAGAGAGAGAGAGAGAGAGAGACATACGATTTAGATGTGTAACAGCTAATTCCCTGTAGCACAGTGAAAGCCGTGGGCCTCCCACTATGACGCTTTCCTCTGTGGAGCCCAGATTTCATCATCATAGGGAAATATGGACCTACCACAGCGATGCCCTCCACACACGCTGAGAGAGAAAGAGGGGAAAACAGACAGAGGAAAAGACAGCTCACCATCTCCTAGTAGCCACCAGGGGAGAAGCGGGCTCATAAATGAACAACAGCATGAATAAAACTTGAATAACATCACTCTCGGCCCGAGCGGGAGAGAAGATGGGCGATCAAATCAGGGCCTGTTTGAGTTGGAGCCGGCTTTAGTTTAGTTATGTGCTCTCAGGGGTTCATAATAAAGAATCACAATAAAGAGAGAATCCAGAGGGGGTATTGAGTCTCCAGTGACGACACTATGTGCAGTATCAGGGTTTACACAGGGGTCAGGACAGGGTGGCCCTTTTAACTTTCAGTTCATAGTCATGTTACAAAAAACAAGTTTTAATGTAAAAAAACCCACACACTAAGGAAAAAAGTACAGCATTTAATTAATAAATAAATTCAGTTATTAGTACATTATCTGTCTGTCCATTACTGTGCTTGTTAAAATTAACAACAGCAACATTCCTCTTCTTCTTCTTAGTCACAGTATTAGTAGTGGGATGTCAAGTATTCATTTGTTTGTTTTTGTTACATAATTTATTGCACACAAAGATAATATCATATTGTACCCTGGCTATTCAAAAGTGCAAAAAAAACCCATCAGTTGTGATTTGTGGAAGGAAGGAAGCCAATTCATGCTTATTCATACACTGAATGAATGGTTTTCTTTGATTAGTTATATGTGAGCCTTTTTTTCCTCTCCTAGTTCAGATCTACAGTGACAATGCAGATCATGACCATACATTTCTGTAAATAACTCTTTTCATCCACTAAAATTGTAGAAATAGTGATCAAGTGTGCATTCACTACTACACAGACTCTTATATAACACACTGGGGCCTGCTGTGTGTGTGCAGCACTATGTCGAGCCAAAAGTCTTCAAAGCCACCCTGCATTTACTACATTAACCTTTATGGGCCATATTAGCCTTATTTTGAATCATAGCAGTGGATGAAAGTTTGAGTGGCCGAAGGCGTGATATAATAAGAGGCCTTTTAACTTCTAGGAGGTAAGTTAGGTCTGACTCATTCTGGAGCACTGAATAAACGGCTCTAAACTGTTTGTTTCGGGGGGTTTTGCAAACTAAGCATGAACCCGTAGGCTTCAGGGTTTCGAGTTCATCTTTAATTCAGGTTCCCTTATAGAACACACACAGTGTGCTGAGGCCTATAGCTTGTATAGCAGAGCACAGACAGCATAAGTAAACACACTAAGGCAGATTGGATCTTGGCTGAGCTTAAGCGTGCCATCAGAGCAAAACCACACACTCTAAGCACATCCCACCTCCTCCGTGAGCTAAGCTGAGCATGTGGGACGCTCTTCCTGTGTGTGTGTGCGCGTGTGTGTGTGTGTCTGTGTGTGTCTGTGTGTGAGTGCTACAGCTGCAGCCCAGCACTCTGCCACCCAGAGCTTTCCTCTGATCTCAGAGCCCACGTGGGAGTCAAGGGCGATATTACACAGCAAAGAGAAAGGCCAGCCAAGAGACGCACATAGACTAAAATACATGCTCTCTTTCACACGCACACACACACACCAGTGTGTATTCCTGCCTTTGTGGGATGTTCCCATGTTCTTCCGTACGAGTGTGTGGAAACGGCGCTGTGCCCCACCTTACCCAACCCTAACCTTAACTTCAAATGAAGGTACTGAAAGGGTTCTTTGCACAATGCCACACTCCTAACACACTGCCTGATTCTTTACAGTGCTGAGACAAAGTTCTATAATAATAAAAACTCCCTTTTGATGCTACACTACCAGTCAAAAGTTTTTGCACACCAGGTGTTTTTGCATGAATTGCAGATATTTATTCGACTTAAGCAGAAGGTTGTTGCTTAAATGAAAATATGGCAAATAAAACAAATTTCCTTTATAAGATGAAAGAATCTGTAACAGTGCAGGTCTGATTCCTGTTAACTGGTTGTTGGTGAGTCAAATTCTAGACTGTCCTTTAACTTTAAATTCCCTTGTTAATAGCTTCCTGAATATTTATATTATTACATAGTATAAAATATTTATTTTTGTCTATAAGCCAGTTTTTAAAGGCATAGAACCACTTTTGGTTCCCATGTAAAAAGGCTTGTGAGTGTAAAGAACCTATTTGAGGTTCACGTGATGTAAAAATCCTCGGAAGAATTCTTACACTGGTATAGAACCCTTGCATTTGGTGAAGGTTCTTTAAACCTTTATAAGATTTTTCACACAAGTTCCAACATGGCTCTTTAAGGAGCCAGTTGTTGTTCTTATAAGACATTGTTCATTCATGGCAGTGTGACCAGATCCTGGCTTTAAACTTTCCAGTTTTAATTAAGACAAACAAACAAGCAGCAGATTAATTTGATTTAATTTCATGTTTATTTAATCCCCAGCTGCTTGGTGGCAGCTTCCATAACTGATTTGTGTAACTGTTACGTCTCATCATATAGGTTTAAAACAAAAAAAAAGCAAAAAACTACTGAAAACGTGCATAAATGCAACTTGAGCTACCATTTGGTCCTCGTGGAGAGCTAAATACACACACACCGACACACAGGCACACGCAACCGCACACCCGCCTGTTCAACGTCTGTAAAACCACACCAAAGTCAGCCCCTGCTCTTTGAAAAGGCTTGATCTGAGCACATGTCATCACCTCGCAGTGCTGCAGGTAAGCACTGGATAAGGAGCTGTTTTATGTAAGAGTCTCTGGATGTAACAGATGCAATTAAAGGGATTATCGACCACATCCTGTAAAATTACAGCCAGCACAAAACAACACTCGGCACTCTCTAAAGCTAACACAGCATGCTGGTCTGCTCTGAAAACAGTTTGTCTTCCTGTGCAACTGTGGAGGGGGGCTAACTTCGACTAACAAATACCACAACAGTAAATCATGAAAATTACAAGACACGTCCATGAAATGCTTCACAGAATGAGTGCGGGGACATTAAGGCTTTGGCAGTTATATAACGAACCACAGGAGTCAAAGCTAATGCCATGAGATATTGAAATGTTAAGCCTGACTCCAAGTACACTTTAATGATATTGTGTTTGATGTCTCTTAAAGTCGCATTCAAAATGTGGTCAAAATACATGTTTTGTTGGAAATAAGGACATGTACTCTAGTCCTGAGTCCTGGAACAATACAGACAAGCCTCAAGTCGAGTCTGAGTCTACACAAGCAAGAGACAAGTCCAGATACAGTAGAGCCCTGAATGAGGACGGACAAGTCTCAAGTTGAGTCTCAAGTCTCAATTGTGTGTCAACGAGTTAGTAAATTTAATTTCATTCCAACACTAAAACAAAATCAATGATAATGGCTATACAGCATAAAGTGTATGGCCAATTAACATCATTTTTATCTTTCCAAGCGTTCTAAATGATACCTTCAGGAAACAAGTATGGCTCAGCCTGACCCACCATCCCTCAAGGCAGATTAAAAAAAACAAACATTGTGACTCTTCTCTGTACTGGTACCTGAATGGCTACAAACATGAAGAACCTCTTCTTTGAGAAACATTTAAAGAAGCTGTCATCCAGCACTTGCTGAAAATTATTATAATTGCACTTGTATCTTCTTACTGTTTTGCGTTTTTCTATTTTCTAGGCATCAACTTTGACTCTTATTCATGGCATCTTCGCTCAAGAGGCGTTTGGACCCTCTTGTATGAGATTTGGGTCCTTCTCTCAGTAAGCAGCAAAGCACTTTTTGAAGTCAAAAAGTTGTTTTTGTTTTTTTTTTTAATAACTGCTGAATTTAAAACAACACTGTAATTCAATAACAACTTAATTGCAAGATTTTGCCACTTTTCAGACCCCATTAATGACTATTTCAAACAGTCACCTAGCGATAAATCTGACAGCTTTTTTTGGATAAACCTTTTTACAAAAGATCACCCAAGTCACCAAAACTGCTCCATGAGCATGAGGCTCATCTCTAACTCAGTCTGTGTTTGTTCAGTGCAGTGAATAGCAGACAAGTCAGTGATCAAATTGGTCAAATCTCAGACTGCTTACTACCACACTAACGAGTAAATTCTAAGACACCATTAGCAGATCACTCTGTCGTAGTGAATAAAGAATGGGAGTGTGTTGTTTGGGACGTAGCCTGTCTACAGGACCAGATGAATTGTCAACAAACAAACCTACCTCCCCAATCATCAAATGAAGTATCTAGCAATATGTAATGACTTTTCAATTCATTATTTTTTGCTGCTTTGGAAAATATACGGCGACACTGACTTCCCAACACAGTGTGTTCTGCCAAACAAACCATGTGTCAGGTCTAATATTTTAACGCATTGTTATGCTGTTTTCAACTCACACATAACAATAACACTAAATAGCTGGACATAAACTAAAAATATCCACTAACTGGAACAAAAAAACCCAAACAATAGACAGATGTTTACAGAAGAAGGGCAAAGAATCGGGGGATTTTTTGTTTGTTTTAACTGCTGAATCAAATCCAGCTCTGTTTTTGAACTACCATGGCATGTTAGCCTACTGAATCTGTCCTGAGTAAGGACTGATACTTGGTTGAATTTTGCTGGTTTCCAGTGGAGACAAACTGTCTCATTTGCCTGAAAAACAACAAGCAAAATGTAGCCCTAGCAGCTACAAAATGCTGTGAAAATGCACAGGTTTGTGTTTTTTTCCAATGGGTTGCTCGAGTCTTTAAGCCATGGGTGCTGGAACCATTATAGCGAGGGGTGCCCCCCTCCCCCCCTTTTCCAAATCATTCATTACGTCCCCACAACTTTTTCTCTCCCGGACAACAGCCGAGACGTAGAGCCGTGCCCCCACACACACACAAACACATAAAAAAAGCTTCCGGCGTCCATGCTTTGTGCAATTAAGCTCAAGTCCAAGTCCTTTTTGATTTTATCAAGGCAAGTTTCAAATCAGATTTGTGACTCAAGTCTGACTGAGTCCCAGCCGTATGACTCGAGTCATTCAACACCTTAATTGATTTCTGTCTTTTATGTTGGGCTAGCATTCGTACTGTGTAACTGGTCCTCCTCTCATTTTTTGGACAGTTTCTTTAACTTGACTCATTACTTCACCAATTCTTTTACTAGAGTTTGGCAGCTCTGCTCATCCCTGGTAGGCACGGTTTGTATCTGCTTGAGCTTTTCTCTAGTCCTCTTGGCCTGCAGCTGCCTGAGCAGATCTCCTGTTCTCCTCCTGGGCTGTAGAATTAGCTGAGCACTGTACTCCTCCCATCCCTTATCAGGAGGGAAGATGATGTCATCATCCACTAACTTCCATTTTTTTCGATAACATCTAGTGTTTGCAGATGACACATACAGTGCCGGAATCCACCCAGACAAATCTACTTGAGATCTATTTTAGTAACTTGACAGTTTAAAGTAAGTGTGTGGTGATTTATTTATGCCATCCTGCTAATTAGTTGTGGTTAGTCTTTACCTATTATTATTATTATTATTATTACTACCTTTTTACCAAACTTTTGGAGTAAAGTGACACACAAATAATAAAAAAATAACATGTTGCTTTGGCACAATTGCTAAAATAACTGGCTTTTACTCTTTTGGTGGTCCGTAGATAATTTTTGTTTAATTTCAGAAAACTTTATTGATCCTGGAAGAAATTGCTCATGTAATGACTGCAGACACAGAGACACAGAGACAAGAACAATACAAAATATAAAGTCTAAATAAAATCTAAATAAAAAATCTGTAGGAAAAACCCCACAAAAAACTCTATGCTATGTACAGAAATGCTGGATATGAAAACTATAGATCAGTAACACAGTTGAGTGAAACCTACCAGGAAAAATGGTAGTTTGCAGTAAGAACATTCTATGATATTTCCTCTGAAATTTAAAGGTATACAGACCCCGACCCCAGATTGAAGGATGGGGCTCCAAATGATGTGGTTCCACTGAACCACAGCCCAGTGGATGAGGCTGTTTGCCTTGGGCATGGTCACCTAACTATCATGAGCGTCTTCTCCAGAGCGTCCCATTCTGGCAAGGTTCTTACAAATTTCATGGCTCGAAAGCCCAGTGTGGGGGCTCTATATCCCTCTAGCTGATGCAACCGAACATCTGTGTGAGCAACGGACGCATCTTAAACTCGCTGAATTCACTTATTAGGAAGGATGTCTGGTGCCAGGTGCTAACGTTACCTTGAGATGTGGAAACATGGTTGGAAAACAACACGGCTGAGTTGAAAGGGCCACTGTTCAAACAACTGATTTGTGTGTTTACTTAATTAAGTATGATTAGATGTATAGATTTCCTGTCTTATGTAGCAGAGAGTCACAACAGTGCCCAGGCAGTAGATCAAAGAGAAAAGAGAGAGATTTTGGCATATGTGGGAAAGGTTTTGTTGTAGTGATTATTAACCATAGCGATGTTGGAGGCATCTGTACTAATGGCACGTAGCGAAAGTGTCAAAGTTTCAATTTTTCCACAATTAACACCTCGTTCTATGAGATGATTGGTCTGTAATTAGGCAGTTACAAGTGATGCAAGGAGGAAAAATAAAGGGAAAGACAAAAAAAATCTGTAATATAACTGTGGAGGTGACAAACAAGTCTGGTTGTGCATGTGTGAGAAAGTGAGGGAGAGGCACTTTGTGTGATTGTGTGTGTGTGTGTGTGTGTGTGTATCTGGCATCATGCTGTCATGTTCTACCATGCTAAATGTTTAAAAATCTCTCATGAAGAGATCACAGATGAGCTTCTCTCTTTTCCTTTTTTCCCCCGTTCCCCTTTTTCTCACTTTTGATTGCTACTTCTGCTGTCAAATATGAATATTTATGCAAATGACACGTGGTGTTATGGATGTCCCATCTGATATAGTGCGGCGGAACAGCTAATAACTACAGCTGTAGAGATACATTTCATAAACGGAAAGTGCTGAAATATTCAAATGGAAAACCAAGTGGGAAGAACACGGAGCAACAATTATCCATCATGCGTTGTCAGAGTGACTGACAGATGTTTAAATATGTTTCCACAGATGTGCGACTGATTAATTTTATATGTCGTGGACATAATTATCAGATGTCAGCACCACTTAGCTATGGGCCTGCTGGGCAATTTCATTCATGTTTCAAAGCAAACGCTACATTAGCATGGCAGTGGATGATGAAGTGACAGGAAGAGGAAAAACCACCAGCCTCTCGTCATTCAAGGGCCATCTCTTGTGATTTATCATTGCACTAGCACTTCACTGAAGGCCAGTATTCATAAGGGTACATGACACTTACATAAGCCCTTTAAGACAACTGACATTCACCTACACAAACACTTATAAAGGCTTATTCAATCAAGCATCAGTTGTCATAACGACTGCTAAATAGCACTGCAATCGACAAAGCAGCCTTTAGGACAGCTGGCACTTGTTGGAATAAGTCTTTATAAAGGTTTATAGAGCTTTATGTCTAGTGTCGTGCAGCCTTATGAATAGCTTTAGTGAAGTGTTACCATGGTTGCTTGTGTTCTATAGCCGTCACAGAATCGATGTGAAGAGAATGAATATTGCAGAGGATATATTCCTTTGTGCCAGTTAAAACCCCACATGAATTAGGCATGCAAATGGGCTCAGTATGAGAGAAATTGCATAAACCTATTGCATAAACAAAAAAAAATATTAAGCGCCTCAGAGGATTTACACACTGGTAAACACATTTCATTTATTACCATAACAAAACACAGCCAGTTCAGTTCATTATTCTTAATGTGCTCTCGGTGAATGTCGTAGTATATTTGAACAAAGATTAAATATTGTGGGTGTTATTGAGCATTGTTTACTGCACTACGGTCAAGAAGAAGAGGAAATGCTCCTGATCCTCTCGTTCCTCAATTGGTCATTCATTTGTGAATCCCCTTTAAGTCAACGCTAATAGGTACAGCAGAAGTCACGTTTCATACAGGATGTCATGCGTTTCCACTCTAACTATACACATTTTGTTCATATATAGGTCACGTCCTGTCCCTCAGAGTAATGTATGGAATGACATTCACCAGTAAGATGCACATTTAGCATTTTCCAGTGTAACACTATCAGTCCTTGGAGATTGGGGTCATCTACAGTTTGCAGACAGACTGACTCTTTTACGAATAATGGGACACAATAAAGGGGTAATTGGCCAGTAGAGTGAGAGAACATGTCTACTGGTATGTGCTTGTGTATGTGTGGTGTGTTTAAAACAAATGTAAATGCCCTCCTTCCTCACAGGAGGTAGGCGCAGGAAGTGCGTGATTGATTTGGAGCTGGGAAGAGCAAATGCAGAGCAGATTCTAAAGGAGAGCCAATTCTGTGAGAGGATTACAAAAAAACAATTTCTTGATCTAGTGGTTTCAGCACAAATCTTGAAGAAATTCTTTTTTTTCTGAAGCCTAAAGTCAAATATGTTGGATGTCTTGCATTTGAACCCACGACCCACTGTCTCTGCAGTCACATATCACAGAGGTGTGGGAGGGTCTCGAAAGCATTTCTCTCAATTTGATGGGTCCTGCTCCATCATTTTTTTAATCATCTGATGGGCAATCGAGTGATGAAAAAATGACCATGATCTGTGTATACTGTACTCTAATAGGTGTTCAGTACAGAGATCTGGCAGGACTATAAGAGCTTGGCCTTTAGTTTGGGTCATAATTATCAAACGTGGCCAAAAATGAGTAAAAATGCATTTGCACAATCATTTTTAGTAGTTAATGATTGCACATTAACATTTTAAGGCCATTCTACAATAAATACAGACATCAGAACCTTGTAAAATACATTCCATGTGTTAACAGAAGCTAGTAATATATTTTCACCCCTAATGTAGCGTTTCTAGGGTGATTCCTTCAGTACAGCGTCCTGGCATTGATCTGAGACTGGTAATCATTCAGTGATTAGGATTTAAGACTAGAATGGTTGGAGTAAAGAATTTCTTCCTACCCATTGCAAATTAAAATGCAATTAGTTGATTCCTCTTTAACTTCCTAATTATGTTGGTGGTTAATCTGATATAGCAGAACTCCACACTAAGGCCCAACCCTGGCCCTGGAGATCTACCTTCCTGTGAAGTCCAGCCACAATCTTTATTACCTGCCCTGGTTAATGGACTTCTTCAGAAGTCCCTGATTGGCTGAGGGAGTGGGGGTGTTAGATGCCTGGTCCTTAGTCCATTTACAATGCTGCGCTAACATGACAATGCTGTGCTAACATCCCACTTGCACATTGAATATATGTAAATCTGCCAGATTATTGCTACGCTTATAACTTACATTTTAAAATACTTTTCTTCAGCTTGCATCTTTTATTTTTAACTTGTGTCCCTTGTTTAAGGTGTTTGTTTGTAGATTTGTTTTTACATTTAAATTTGTACTTATTTTATAATGGTGCACAGTCATAAAAGGAGCGGTTCAGGAAACATTTCACTGCGTGTTGTACTTCCATGTGACAATGTACTATGCCTGTGTGTCACGTCATGACCGCTTCTCCAGGCACACAAAGCAACCGCACTCGCAGACTTTCATTGCTCGGATGCTTTATTGATCTTTAAGCTGAAAACAAAACCAGGCATAAGAGCCAGAGTCAAAACTAAAGCTATAGATAAACATAAAGGAGACAGGAGAACTTCAAAGTGTCGGTGGGTGGTGAGGTGGACGAGGGTTGTGGGGTGGTGGTGAGTCGGATGAGGTATATGAGGGGTATTCCTGTCTTGATTCCCGAGCTGAGGCCCCTCTCGCTTACCCCCGGGGGTGGGGTGGGGGTGCTGATGGGATTCCGCGCCGGCCCAAAATTAATGACGCAACCGACTGGCTAAGCTGCTTTTAACGCCGAGGTGGTTAAAATGGTTCGGTCCACTTTATGGGTGTCTGAAATCGTTTTACATAAAATAATTTTTACAAGAAAAAAAAATCGACCCCCCCCCCACAAAATTGCTATTTTGTCGCTTTGGGGTGTCTGTTTCTTGTCCAGGGGGTACAGTACCCCCCCATACCCCCCAATCCAAACCATGCCTACACCCACAAACCAGTCACCAAACAGAAACACTTAACAAACCCAGCTGTGACATATTAATCAAAACCCATCACCTTGTTACACCCAAAACCAAACTAACAGAAAATGATGGTCACTAGTGGCTGCCAACCATCATAGTCCCCAGCCCTGACAATGTGAAAAATGAAGAAATCTTGAATATTGAATATCACTATACTCCCTGCACTTTAAATACATTATTCTATTGTATAGAAGTGAAAAGAAAATAATGTTTTTTTGTTGTATGTAAAGAGAGTTAACACCTACTGAAGTCAAATTCCTTGTATATGTAAGTATACTTGGGCATTAAAACTGATTCTGATTCTGATGTTTTAAAAATGGTGCCAAAGGAGGTGCTAAATGGTCATTGTGGCTGCAGATTTTCATCCCGAAGAAGATGAACAAACTTGATTTTACTTGTTTAAGTAGATGACCACGGGTCCTCCTGCTTTGCTGGATTGAAAGCCTGCAGTCACATCAATACTTTCTGGATAAGACTGGACACTCCTGCAAATAGCAACATGAGTGTAGCAGCTGGGCTTGCTGCTGTTTGTTGGAGAACTTGCTCTGGACTCAACTCTGACCATCAGTCGCCTCATCTGCCTCTCAACACGGTACTTTTGAATGAAAAACTGCTGCCTTAATCTAAGAAGTTTCTATGAATCATGGCCGTAGGTAGCCACTACATATCCTTACTGCCTCTCTGGGTGCAGGAACAAAAAGCCAGACACAGATGTCCAGTTAATTCAGACCAGCCCAACCCACAAACGGTCCTTTTTCAATAAGCAACAGGAAAGGAGCGCAGGATGGAAATGGAAAAAGGAAAGAAAAATAAAGCAAAAGGGGACAGTAATGGCAGTGGGAAAAACACAGAAAATAGATCAAGGAAGTCTGTGGGAGAGAGGACGGCATCTTTAAACGGAAGGAGCGGTTAGGGTCTTAAGGAGGAGAAGGAAAGAGTTAAGGCCCAGGAATGCTCACGGAGTGACATAGTGCCCATGTCATTACTTCTACAGGGGATTTTCCCCTAAAACATTTCAAGTACAAACACACTACAGTGTGCGGCTGCATTACTCCACAGATGAACAATTTCCTGTAAAAGATTCGCTAAGCACAGCTTTCTCTGCCCTGCTATACATGCCTCTTTGTCATGTGAAATATGCAGCATACTTAATCAGTCCCAGCACTGCACGCTGAGATGCTTCTGGTTTAACTCTGTATGTAGCCTATACTGCTTCATCCGAGCACTGTGTGAAACACTGCAACAGGCAAACTTCCAGAGAAAACCATGGATGTGATTTCCATGTGGAAAAGGCTTTGGGGACTAAAGTATGCTGAGCTTCTCTAATAGTCTGTGAAGAATGAGCTTTCAGTGTGGCTAAAGGGAAACAAAGAGGGCCTAAAGCTGCTCATCGTGTTCGACCTTAGCTAGCTGCCTCTCACTGGTGAAGGCCAAACTCGCCCATGAGCGAACATCTACACACACTTATCACAACTCATTACTGTCTTCTGCTGTCTAATATGGTCACTTCAGTTTCTTTGGCCAGTCAGAGACATTGCACATTATTTTATTTCATCTTCCACTGTACAGTCTCAATTACCACCTAAGGAGTGTTGATTAAGTTCCACACATCCATCCTTTCAATATCTGAAACACTTGTCCTCAACCAGGGTTGCGAGGGGCTGCTGGAGCCTATCACTGTGTTCACAGGGGTAGGTTACTGGCCTCTGGACCAAGGGGTCATGGGTTCGAATCCTACCTTCAGCAGACCACCACTGGGCTCCTGAGCAAGACCCTTAACTCCAAGTTGCTCCAAGGAGACTGCCCCCTGTAGTTAGGGAATGGAAGTTGCTTTGGATAAAGGTGTCTGCTAAATGCTGTAAATGTAAATGCAGGGCCAAAGGAAGAGAAACACCTACATCTCAGTGATTAGGTTCTTGCAATAGTGAAGAACCTGACAACGTGTAAAGTGTGGCTGAAAGAAAAACATTCTCAAGACCTCAGTCCATCATGGACAGATCATCCACTCCACAGTTTTGTAACTGAACTGAGAAGTATTTTAGTCACAGACTCACCAGCATAAAGTGCTCCACTTTATTCCAAAGAAAATCTGTCCTCCCTGTCACTTCATAACTCCTCCCCATCACACCCCCAGTCATCAGACTCTATAACTCTTCCCCATCACACCCCCTCTCATCAGACTCTATAACTCCTCCCCCTGTCACACACCCACCCATCAGACTCTATAACTCCTCCCCTGTCACACACCCA
>JBBPCY010092254.1:0-22335 GCA_037974405.1 Brachyalestes nurse
ATAAGCAAAAAAGGGCAGAGGATATTTGCAGTTTCCGCGTTATTGTGGGGATTTCCGCGTAAAACTATGAGTTCGGTTCTCAAGAAAAATCCGTGTGTGACTGAATCCATGAGTCCTAAAACTGGGGGATTACTGTATATCATTATCGAGGTAGAAAATTGCTTCTACCATGACAGAAAATCTTGGTTATATTGCCCACCCCTACGGACGTGTCTTAAAATCTTGGACGAGAACCTCCTTCCCTCAGCACTGAAGATGGGTTGGGGACGGGTCTTTCAGCATGACCCAAAACATACTGCCAAAGTAGCAAAGGAGAGCTAAAGAAGAAGCATATTAAGGTAATGAAGTGGCCTAGCCAGTCTCCAGACCGTAATCCTTTAGAAAATCTGTGGAGGGAGCTGAAGCTTCGAGTTGCCGAGCAGCAGCCAAATAACGGATGTATAGAGTTTCTGTAAAGAAGAATGGGTCAAAATCCCTCCTGAGATGTGTGCAAACCTGAGCCTCTTGTATAACGCCATGCATAGAATTCACACTAAAACGGACAGGTTTAGATATGTACATACACCACAAATATCCAGATGCACAAAACTGTGCGTAAGCAAAGTTCTTCACACATTCTCTTTATAAATCCCAATCAACGTGAAATTGTATGCAGGTGGCCCAACCCACAGTCATGCCCCAACTCCTCCCATAATTATAAATCAATTTAAATACCTGCTTTTGTTAAAAAACAATGGCCAGGGCACACAGAAAAAAGAAAATAATTTGCGTCTTGCTTACTGAAGTTGCCTTTTCTTGGGGGATGACTCCCCTCTTCTCCTTGTTGGCTTTGAGCCAATCAGACAGAGTTGGATTTCCAAAGTCTCCCCCTTTTTCCTAATATTCTTCCTGTTCTTTTGTTCTCCATTTTTACAACAAGACTTTTTACAACTTGGCTCCTTCAAAGTACATCCCTGATTCTTATCAACCATCTGACCAACCAGTTATCATTGCCCTATGGCAGTTTCTTAGTGTTCTTTAACTAATAAAACTTCTTGATATGTTTTCTGCTTTGAAGACGGGGGTCTGCTGTAAGTAGGGGTACTACTGAGTAAGCCATTTTATTACTATATTGCCTGGGAGCATCCTTGCTCAGGCCCTCTCAGCATGTGTTCAAAAGGCTTATGGCCACATGGCCAGGGACACCTGGTCACACCCAAACAGAAATCTCCTTCCAGCAATTTAAAGAGCTCACCTATCCTATGTTAAACAGATTGTGGTGACCTGGGGTAAAAGGCCCCAACAGTATTTATTTTGGTTACGTTTAAGTTTGTTTTTACCCCTGAAGGACCTCTCGGGCACTACATAATTAACAGAGTTGACAATACCAGGGCTGATATTTAACACAGGTTCTGTTTCTTACACATATATGGTTTCTCCCCCGGTTTCCACCTCCCACCCAAACACCCAAGGTGAGTCCCCGAACACAGCACTTCACACTAGAATCCACAGCAAATAGTTCTAAATACACTGCACACACTCCCAGTAAAGCACAGCATTCTATTGTGTTTCTAGAAGGGAAGGGGGAAACAAACAAGAAAAATAAACACATATAACCCGCAACAGAACCATACCCATTAATAAAGGAAACACCTAAAAGGAGGAAAAAGAGAAAAAACAAATGTAATCTTTCTGGGCTTCGATTGCCACCTCAAGGCCCTTAACCAAAATAAAGAAAGAAAAAACTCAAACCTCTTGGCTGGCAGCGCCACTGTCCCTGGTGCAATCTGGCACACGGTTCCAAACATGATGCAGTTTCTTTGTCCCTTCGTTCTAGTCCACTACGAGTTCCTCTCAGCGTCTTATAGCGGCGTCCATCCAACCCACCAGCCGCAACACTCCACTGGGCCTCCTCCCAGGCGTCCTCCCCTTATATGACCTGATCAAGCTTCTAGGGAACACAAACACACAGTAACCTCAGCCCACTCATCTCCCCCCTCGACCCAAAACTGGCTACACACATACCCGGTAGCTTAGCCACTTCCCTGTATGTCGGCTGGGGATCGCTGTTTGTCTCTGTGCTGGTTCCCTCACTTCGTCGGCCTCCACGATGCTACTCTAGCCCTCTAATCTTGCTCTGGTAGTTCTCCGAGCAGCGGGAGAACACAAAAGAGACGCCGTCCACCGCGACTCGGCGTGCCCTTCCCGACCTCAGCCTTGATTCGGACTCTGGTACCTCAAGTCCGCTCGCACAGCTCACTCAGGGGAAGGCAGCACCACACAGTCACATAAGGAAGACTTCTTGGCCAAGCTTTCTCCCAGAAAATGTCTAGAAACAAGCAGTTTTCCCCATGCTGATAAAGGTCCCAAGCTACGAAATCAAACCCCTTAATTTTACCACTTAAAATTACCTTAATTTTTATCATAATTTCCAGAAAAGGCTGATTAAGGGGCAAAACTACTGATTTTTTCAAATTTGCCCCTTAAATAATAGAACCTATTGAAATTAATGCCTTTAGTTTAAGATGAAAGCTCCATTTGGAAAACCAGACATCGCTGCGAATATGTTTTAATGTTTGCCTGTTCAACCACAGTGTAAGGAAATTTTACATGTCTGGATGACAAACGGTTTATACCAACTCATACAGTGGGCATGGCTCGACTCAGTGATGACTGAGAAATACCTGATAGGTCCATGGGTTCACGCTGAAAACTCCTCCAGCCAAAAACCCAAGGGTGGATAGAACTTATAACGGGACAGTTATGGTGGCGTTTGCCTTTGTAAAGCTGCCACAGTTCAGCACACAGCTCCTAGAGGATAGTTCTTAGGAATCTAAATCGACTTAGAAGCCAGTCATCATCATGAGCCAGGAAATCAGTATGATCCCTGAATACACGCGCTCTTCTAATTCTTCCATTTGCGATATCTACCAATAATGCAAGAGCAGCCATGGTAGTTGCAATAGCTTGGCCATTCTCTCCACCGTTTTATTGTTACAATTAACTGCAGTGTCTTTGTTAAAGACCGTGTCATTAAAGCTAGTATACAAAAGTGAAGCCACTAGGTGCCACCCATTTACAAAAACTAGCAGAAACGTGCGTACGCATTGGTTGAGGCTCCTGTGAGAATGTGTGTAGCGACGTGACCACGTGATCATGGAAACGGGCGTACGCAGCATTTTTGTGTGTACGCACCGTTTATACATGAGGCCTCTGGTGACTAACTACAAAAAACGTCTTACTGCTGTGCTTGCCACCTTAGTACTGGGTTTCTCCACCCAGTACTAAGTCGTGTTTTGCTTGGATATCAAAATTGTATTTCACTCAGTGAAATGCAAATCCATGTATAACTTTTATGTAACATGTATTTTCTTGATTTTTGGTTGATATTCTGTCTCGCTCCGTAAAAATTTAACTACCTCATAAATTATTTTTTTGTAATGAAATGTCTTTAAACACATCTAAACACATCTTTAAACACATTTAAAGCTCAGACATTTAGTCTGGTGTGCTTGAAGTGAGAGTGAACACCCTAGCGAGGTCACAAGAGCTTGATTGTAGTAGAAGATTGTAGTAGCTTATGTGTTTGGTAATTGATTTAAAAAAGAAATTAATTTGAAATCAGTCATACTGTCCGGAAAATAGTCTACAAGTGGAGGGCTTTTAAAACAACATACCAACATGCCCAGGTCTGGTCGTCCAAGCAAGTTCACCCCGAGAGCGGACTACAAGATACTAAGTGGCATAGTCAATTTGTTATTCAGCTGTGAGTGATTGCTCAAGACATTCAAAAATAACTTTCAACTTTTGTTTTTGTGTCTGGGTCTTTATTTCAACCTCTGTGTATTGAGTGTTTAGCTATTTGTCAGTTTGTGCACAACAGACACACTTGCAATGGGAAAGAATATATTAGGTTTTTGGTCACTTAATCTGGCCACTTAATGTTACTAAAATCAATTAAAAATACCTTAAATTAGTCAGGTTTATTTTTAATAGTTTAATTAGCCTCTATTTTTTGTATATTCAAAAAATGGAGAAAACATTTAATTTTGGTCATTCTAATTTTTTCAATTTAGATCCTAGTGCTTGTCCCGTTTGTAAGAAAGAGGTTTTTATGAACACAGAGCTACAAAGACCCCAGGTAAACAGCCAATTATAAGAAGCATAAGAAATAAACACAAGAGGCCTAGTAAATAAAAGGTTAAGATTTGCTGTTTTATGCTATGCTAATGTAATAAGATATGCTGCATTCCATTCAAAGTCCAATGCTGGACTTTTCCAGTTGAAATTTCCAATTTCTGATCTCCAAGCATTCCAGATGCATGATTGTGACAAACTGGCAAAAAACAGAGAAAAAACGCTGGATAGTTGATGGCTTGTAACATTTCGGACCGCAAGACCCTACAGAGGATTGTGAAGATCACTGGAGTCTCTCTCCCCTCTGTCACAGACATTTACACCACACACTGCATACGCAAAGCAACTGGCATTGTGGATGACCCCACTCACCCCTCACACACTCTTTTCTGTCCTCTCATCTGGGAAAAAGTTCCGTGGCATACTGGCCGCCACTGCCAGAATGAGGAACAGTTTCTTCCCTCAGGCTATCAGACTACTCACCCGGAACTGAAGCATAATACACACACACACATACACACCATACATGCACTTGTGGTTTTGTGTCTTTTCTGTTCTGTTCTTGTGTTGCACCATGGTCCTGGAGGAACGTTGTTTCGTTTTTACTATGTACTGTGTATATATAGTAATGACAATTAAATAAATGACAATTAAAACCTACAACTTTTACATTGTGCTCCTCCATGGGTGCTGCCATTGTTGTGTGATATCAGAAAGTAGCTTCTCCACAAGTATTCATCAATTTGCTTTTTCCATTGCAAAACAAGATGCTAATAAAAATGGGGCAGCTATTTGCCCCTACTCCCCCATAGCAGTCCTGAATTAGAACATGCCCCCAGTCTCCCCATTGCATTACCGGATCATTACCAAAAGAAACTCATATCATACTCATTTACATTTAAGAACTTTCATACGTCATATCATATCTGTACTATTATATTCATCACACTGTACACTGTACTGTATATGCCATTACACTGCCTATTACTCTGGTCACACTGTTTACATTACTCTGTTTACATACTCTGCTTGCACTGCACAGACTTTTTACATTGCTGTGCTAGTATGGCACAATGCACTTTAACATTCCATTTGCACATTCCATTTGCACATTGCACACATATTAAAAACCTCAATTTAAAAATTTTATTAGCTTACGTCTTTATAACTTGTAGTGCTCATGTTATTACTTTTAGACTGTGTTTTTTTTTATTTCAGATTGTGTTTAAAATTTAAAATTGTACTTACATTTAGACTTGGATTTACTTTATTTGTCTTTATTTCCTTACCTTATTAAATTCCAGATTTTTATTTAAAAATGTACTTGTCTAAAATGTCTGCACAGTCAAAGGAGCGGTTCAGGATACATTTCACTGCGTGTTGTACCATCATGACTATGCATGTGACAAATAAAGTATCTTGAATCTTGAAGAACATCAAGACATTCTTCATTCATCTTGGGCAAAGGATATTCATCCTTGACCACAAGACTGTTGAGGCAGCAGTAATCTACGCACCACCGCACCCCTCCATCCTTCTTACATGCTAAAACTATGGGAGAGGCCCACTCAGATGATGACAGCGTGATTACCTTTGCTTTAGGCATGGGTTGAAGATGCGTTTCTTCTTCACCTTGAAGTCCCAGGGGTGTTCTTCTCAGGGGTAGCCTAGCTGTGTGAAAGCAGACAGGTAGCCCGGGTCAGAGTCACCTTTGGCAAAGAGGAATTGGTAAGTCTACAGCAACTGGAGAAAATGGTGGTGCTGTTCCTCACTGAGGAACATTAATCAGATTGTGGAGATGCACAGGTAGATTGGACATTGCTACTACTCTCCCAACTACTAGTGGTGGTGTACTCTCTAACTCATTTTCTGCACTAGCCACTGCACTTTGCACAGGGGGACATAGGAGCTCTTCAGGATATGCTAAAAGTCCGAGGCATTCTCCTTTTGACAGAGCTGCTTTGCTGGTTTAAAAGTTGCAAAGTCTGACTAGTATCCACTTCTCCCTGGTGGTGGCAACACTTCCAGAGGCTACAGTTTCTGCAATGTTTAAACGCTCTAGCACAGCTGGAACACCAGGCCTTGGGGTCTTCCACCTCACCCTACACCACACATTCAGATGAAGGCGGAGCATTCAGGCATTCAGATGGTGGTGGTCTCCACCAGGGTCACTTTGGAAACACAATAGCCTGATCCATCCCCTTTCACCACGGGTGAACCTTGCCACGGGTGTGGATCACAGCATCATGGGACTTCATTAGATCTAGTCCCAGATGACAGAGTCACGTATAGTAGCTATGTGTACATCCCAGTCAATTGTTTTAGGTGCAGTTTTAAAAGTGTCATTCAGGCCTTCACACCTTCTCCAATTCTTGCATTCAAATGGTAGGTCGTATGTAGGCTTGTCTGATCACCTCCAGGGAAGCTTCGATACAGCTCCTCAGAGATTACTGTTGCCTGAGCTCCATTGTACACCACAGTTTGTGTTGGAATGCCATTTACAGTCGCATGAATTTGTGAGCTCTTAACCTTGATTTTTGTGCATCTGTAGTCCTTGTGTTTGTTGCTTTGAATTCAGCATTCCTTCTGAATGCAGCAGTTGATCTGGATTGTTACTCCCATGTTAATGTGCAACTGTTGGGCTTAGGGACCTCATGCAATTTTTCCTTGAGTGCCCTTGTTCCCCACATCTAGAACACCGGGCAGTTGTGCTATGGTTTGGGCTCTCCTCTTAACATTCGGCCAGCCTGAACCTGATTCCTCTGTAGGGGCAGGGGAATTTTTGTGGTTGCTTTTATTTGTTGTGGTTCTGTGTATGTGGACTGGACACCATAACTGTAGGTTCTTAACTGCATGAGTAAGGGTCTTAACTTGGTCTGTAAGTGCAGCAGTCTGATTAGTTGTTACATACTGACAGAGGTGGACAGTACTTTTAATACTTAAGTATTTTTGGAAGCGAGTACTTCAGTACTTTTACTTAAGTGAAATTTGACTTTATGACTTTCACTTGTATTGGAGTAACATTTGACTAGTCGTATCTGTACTTTCACTTAAGTAATGAAGTTAGGTACTTTGTCTGCCTCTGCTTTTAACTACCAGGTTGGAAACATTCATAAGTGACCCATGATTTGATTCAGGCTCACCGTTTACTGATTTTGACTTGATTTGGACTCACCCTTAACAGACTTGTGACTAAACTTAGACTCACCCTTAACTGACTTGTGACTAAACTCAGACTCACCTTTCATAACTTGGGATTGGACTCAGACTTCACATTACCTCACTCACAACTTGATTTTGACTTATTTTGGCTTTGACTTAAATTAGACTCACTCTTAACTGATTCACTATTTGACTTGGAATTGCCATATTGACCCAGTTTGATTTGGACTCACCTTTAACTCATTCATGACTCGACTCAGACTAGCTCTTAACTGATTTGCACCATGACTGAGCTTTGATACTGAAGACTTGTGAAAGTTTAGCCTAAAAAAACAGTAACACTGCTTGTCAGTTAACTACAGTCATGCAAAATGTGGTTTTCCTGCACTTTCCAGTGATCTGCTTTTATTTGGCCGATGCTCTCCCATGTCTTGCAGCACCAACAGGTTTGCAAAATAATGAGCCTTTCATGATTAATAAAAGTCTAGAGGCCAAAACATGGTCCAGCAGCAGATAATAATGATAATGTAATGCTTTAGTCAGTTCCAGAGTCTCGACTAGCACCCCAGGTGTTTGAGGCTCTGCTAGAACTTGTAGCCCCAAAGATTCAAGACACTTCTCAAACTTGCATCCTAAAATGAATCGACTTGAATGAATCGATGCATCACCATTTGGCCATTAGGAATATATAAATTATTTACATCCCTATACAAACTACAGGTCACCCAGTGTGAATTACTTTATACTCTTGTAATTAACTTCCCTTATAGATTTGAAATCCTTAGAATTTACAAAGAAAGGTTTCTGCTTGCATAAGAGCTAGTTGACATTGGCATTAATAACATTTTCAATATTGTGCTGCTTCATTAAGTTGTCCTGACGATAATTACTAAGATAAGCCTAATGTGCAGCAGGGGTCATTTAGAAGAGCTTTCGCATCTCAGACCTGCACCCGAAGGACGAACCTAAGGGGAAGCAAACAGCTTAATCAGAATCCGGTCGATGAAGAAGTGAATGACTCCCTGACCTTTCCTGGAAAACAGAGAGAGACACACCCAGACAACAAAGTATCATGTGATCACACACATCAAGTGAATACAATATTGATGTAATTATTATTTATTCAATTAATGCATGTTATTACTTTTTGTTTATTAGGAGAAAATATAAGAATATAGTGTAGCATCTAAATATATTTTGCACAATATAATATCAAAATAGCAGTGAAATTAACAAAATATATTTAAAATATATAATATTATATATTGTCATGTCCCTGGCCAGCGGCTGCTAGAGGCCGTTCTTTCTGTTTGTAGGAAGTTTTATTTTGACGTGAGCATGCTGTGAACACTCACTCGGCTGGTTAAGTGAGCATTTTGACTTGTTCTTGCTTTAGTCATGTTTTGTATTTAAGTGCCTGTGTTACGTGTTCTGGGGTTGGTTCACCATAATTCTCCTATCTTTTGTTGCTGTATTGCATGTCTCTAGTTTGTTTTTTGGTTTGCCTTTTGTAAATAAAGTATACTAGCTCAATTGAATCCCGCATCTGCGCCTCCTTCCCTTGGCTCTTGCTGATATATATATGTGTAACATCCCCGGTCAGCGGCCGCTAGGGGCTGCCATCGAACTGGACTGGTGGGGACTCTTGTTCTGAGACTGGGTGGGGTATCTTCCCTGGTCGGCTGTAGGAGTAAGGGATTAAGAAATAATCCTGATTGGGTTTTCACAGTGACTATAAAGTCTTTCTGTTCTTGTTTTGGTTGTCTGTCCACCCTCACCTTATCCTAAGTTGTGTCTGTTCAGGATTCTGCCTTTGTTTGAAGCCTGTGCCTCCTCCTTCCTGAACAGGCACAGCCCAGATATGACAGATGGACAGACCACACACCGTGGCAAAAGCGCATGGGACGCAACAGGCTGGTGAAGATGCCAGGAAGCCCGCCCTGAGCGCACCAGCATGGAAGCCGGCTCTGAGGGAGGTCCCTAGCGCTTTTCTGGTCCTCCCACTGGCACTGGAGCCACCCCCCTGCGACAGCACTGAGGCCCCACAGCACCAGCTCCCTAATCCGGCTCTGTGGTGTCCCCAGCCAATGACTCCGGGTCTGCGGCGTCATGGTCCCTGTTCCTGAAGCTGTGGCTCCCACCCTGGCCCCTGTTCCTCAAGCTGTCGCCCCAGTCCCTGTTCCTGAAGTCGTGGTGCCGGGTCCCTGTTCCTGAATCCATGGCCCCAGCCCTGATAATAGTCCTAGAAGCGGTGGTCCTGGCCACTGTGCCTGCATGGGGGTCGCTTTTGCCGCCACCTCTCCTGCCGCCGCCACCTTGGAGGGGACCTGGGACCCTGCCGCTCCAGAGATGCTTTCTGGGCCCTGACAGAGGACCAGGGAGCACTCCAGATATTTTTGGGGGGGGCTCTGCTCTGGAGGATCCAGAGGGGCAAGGGGTATGGAAGCCCCCGAGGGAGCGGACTTGTGAGACCCACACAGGCCGCCCTGGCTGCAAAAGCGGCCAACATGGAGAGCATCGATAGGTATGCAGCTGTGTTGGGCCCATGGGGTCCGCGGGAACTTTTTCTGTTCATCTGCCACCTTCCACCCCTCCCCCGCAGTTGTGTGGGCCTGAAGGCCCTTTGAGCACCCCAGAGTGGTGCCATGGCGAGGGGTACTGTAATGCTCCCGGTCAGCGGCTGCTAGGGGCCGCTATCAGACTGGACTGGTGGGGACTCTTGTTCTGACACTGTGTGTGGTCTCTTCCCTGGTTGGCTTTAGGAGTAAGGGTTCTCAGCCGGCATAATCATGTTTGGGTTTTCACTGGTTTTTGGTCTAAGCACAGTGACTATAAAGAGTCTTTCTGTTCTCGTTCCAGTTGTCTGTCCACCCTCACCTTATCCTAAATTGTGTCTATTCAGGATTCTGCCTTTGTTTGAGTTTTGGCCCTCATGCCTTCTTGTTTTGTTTATAATAAAAGTATAAAATGGGAATCTGCACCTGCGCCTCCTCCTTCCTGAATGGGCACAACCCAGGTGACAATATATTTTTAAAAAATATTTTTCTATACCTTTATATTGGTATATATTTTTGGTGCAATGTATTGATCTGTACAGTGGTGCCACATGTCAATATTTGTTTATTTGATATAATTTCATAATTTATAAAAATGTGTTTAATATACTTTTATTATGGTACATCTTTTTATTTTATATTTAATATTATTTTACTTTTTAACCCTCTGAGGTTGGGAACCCTCCATGGGGGATTTTTCGACTGTTCCAAAACAATCATCTAAAGCTCAATGAGTTTTGTCCTAGAAACATATAACATCACTAGAAACCTTGAATCTTCTAGTTTTAAAATATGTATGTGTTAAAATTAAATATATCAATGGTGCATTGTAAATAGAATAAAAAGAAATCCTGAGATTTTCTGTGCCTCCGCGAGCATCAGCCTGTTAATGACACGCCCTTCAGCTATTCAGATGGAAAACACCAATCTGAATAGCTGAATAACAATGGCGTGACTGTCTCATTGTGTATAGGGGGGAGGTGAGAACACAACACATCTCACCAAGAAACGCACATGCTTATTTAGCACACACGGGATAGAAAACTTTGAGGAAGGATGTCCAGCGAACGGAAGATATCCCCTGCTGAAGCCTTGCTGCTAATCCAGGAGCAACTCGCTTTGGAGAGTGAGCCAGATGAAAAGTCTGATATATCCGGTGATGACAGCGATGATGAACAGATGCACTTTGAGCTTCGTCTTGATCCCGTTGAAGCTAATTCTGATGAGTAAGTAGCATAATATCTGTTTTACTAGCTGTTTTTGGTGCTTTTTCAGTTAGCTTATAGGGAGAATGCACCTCTTTTGCTGGCCAGATAATCATATGGCTAAAATCCATGTCACATTGTGCTCAGAATCAGCCAACATTAGGCTAAATATACATAAAACTCTCTGAGTATAAAGAGAGTTTGTAAAAAGATTTAGAAGATTTTAATTTAAGCTTTTTTATTCAGGGGTTTCTTTTCTTTGCAGTAGCTTGTAGTGTTTTGGGGGCAGGGGCAGGCAGACAATGACAGCCATTGACACATGGCCATTGTGTCACTGTCAGGGGGAGGGGGAAGTTACACTCATCTAATGAATATGCATGTGAAAGAGTAGAGAAAACATAGGCAGTATGACTTTTTTTTACAATTTGTAGTGAAACTACATAACATTTCTGAATGATATTCTTATCTTTTTTGTAGCCAGAATGTATGTTTACAAAGTTCAAACTTCAAAAGTCTTGCTCAGATATTTTGGTGTTTTTTATTTTGTTTGAAGACCTCTGAAAATAGGTTTTTGTCGTGTTTACACAATATAAAAAAAAAACAAATTTCATTACATTCACTTTACTCTCATATTATTATTGGTGAGGTTTACCAGAATATAACCACTTTTGCATTGATGTTTTTGGTTAGATTAAATACTTAAAAATGTAAAGGTGTAGCAAACTGTCACAGGCTGGGGAAGTGAAGACGAGGCGCAGGAGGCAGGTTCCAGTTGATGGATTTTATTATAAAACACTGACTCTAGACAGGGGGAAACACTAAACAAACAAAAGAAGGTTCAAGGGCCTTTTAACTCAAACAAAACAACATAAAGACACGAGAGAAATGGGAAAGTGAGGAGAATTGTGATGATTGACCAGCAAAAAAAATATTGAACACAAAGAACTTAAATACCAAACACACTCAGACATGAACCAATCACAAAACCCAATTACTTAAACTAAACACAAGACAGCTGACAGGGTGACCATTGACACAGACATACACTCAAATTCAAAATAAAAGTCCCAATAACAAAACAATACCCTATAGCAGCCCCAAATGGCCGCTCTGTGGACGTCACACCAGAATCAGTTAAGGCTGATTCACCTTTGTGTTAATTAATTGCTTAATTAAATTGTTACTTATGTACTACTTGAGGTTCATTATCAAGCAGGATTTGTTCTGAAATCCAGGATAGCTCTTCGACCAGCAAAAATAGTTCCGGATTCCAGAAGTCAATCCTTTTAAAATCTCTTGCTAACTGTGCACTTTAGAAGAGATTTAACTTGATAATCAAAGGAATTAGCAAATCAGATGAATTGTGATTACTTCAAATAGTTGTAGAGCGTAGCAATCTCACAGCCATGAATTGACCCCCTTCTAATGAAGAAGAACGGACTCACTGATTTACATGAGACAAACATAAACACATCTAGTAAATGAATGGAATGATGGAATAACGTATGACCAGGCTTACGGAATGTTACTGGCAGTTCTAGGTAGCAAAAATAAACACACCAACTGTTATTAAGTGGTGGGACAAGCTTATGGCAAGTTAATGAAGGTTTCTGGGTACTGAACAGACACACTTAATTAAGGTGATGGAAATGAGGACTAAGCACCATAAAACAACGTAGGTCCTGGGCTCCAGAAACTCATAGGTGCACAAATTATGATGATTCAAATGGTAGGGCACCCAGCAGGTCTAAAGTGGTAGAAAGTTAATGACAATTTGGATGAAATATACTGATACCCAAAGACACACCTTGAATGTGTGGTTATAAAAGAATTAGAACCTGATACTTAAGCTTATTGCAAGTTATAAAAATGGCTAAACTCAGACCCTGACTCAGCGAAGACACAGCCCAGCCTCTCCAGAATTGTTTGACATAGATAATCACCCTTGCACCGAAATGGCCAAAATAAAGTAAGCTTGTTACTTATTCACGGAAGTTGTCTTGGTCGAGTGTCTGGGCTGGGACGCTGGGGGCCTTGGGCTTCAGAGGGACTGGAGACCAGCAGAGATCGGAGAGGCTTCTGAGTGGAAAGCAGGCCTTCGGTCTGGTCAGGGCTGGTTCCTTCTGCAGGCTGGAAGAAGGAGCAAAGTGTGTGCCTTGTCTGCATGAGAATCCGAGGCCTTCTTTGACCCCGTCTGCTTGGCCCTTGGCCAATCAGATGCTAGTTCTGGGCAGAAGGGTCTTTTAGCCCCCCTTTGCTCAAAAGCCTGTCCAGCCCACTCCAACAGTCTGTATCTTACAGTAGGTCAGAATTCAGCATAATTCATAACTTTTACAGGGTCCATGTTAAAATCTGGAGAGGGGCGGAAATGTGCCTGGCAGGTCAGGAGCTGTTCATTGGAACCAAATATATCTAGCCAGTTACAGTTAATGACAAAGTTAGGGTCTGATCAGTCAGATATAGTTCAATTCTGAACACCACTATTTACCACAAACTTCCAACGGCATGAACTCTTTGTTCTTACTATTTCCATGGGCTCAGCCTTAGATATTTGGGAAGTTTACAGTTTAGTGTCACGGAAGCTCCTTTTCTTTATTCTGTACCTCAACAGTATATGTGGTTTCAAAATGTGGTTGGGTTGGAGAACACAAAGGTCACATGGGGTTTTACATGCACGTATAAAAATAAGTAAACACTTATCAACAGAGAGGAACTTGTATAGGAGGGACTTGAAAAGAAACAGAAAAACAGTTTAAGAGTATAAGGTTTTAAATGAATCTCTTGTGAACAGAACAGACAAGCCATGTGTTTATTCTCGTAAGAGTCTCAGAGCCATCAATGGCTTTTGACACCTCATAGACCCTGATCCTGGTGTAGATAGCTCTGAACAGAGGTGTGAGAGGCTTACGTGAGATTCTGATTAAATTTCACCTTCTGCCTCAAGTGTTGTTGGGCCATGATTTTAGAGAAAATGCCTATCCTAAATGCCTATCCTACCTCCAGATCAACACTGGAAAAACCAAGCAGCTGGTGGTGGACTTCCGTAGGCAGAAACATCCTCCACTGCAACCACTGTACATCCAGGGTATGGACATTGAGACTGTGGAGAGCTACAGGTACCTTAGTGTTCATCTGAGCAATAAACTGGACTGGACTCACAATTCAAATGTGCTCTACAAAAAAGGGCAGAGCCGGCTGTTCCTGCTGCGGAGGCCCAGGTCTTTTGGAGTGCAGGGCCCACTCCTGAAGACCTTTTATGACTCTGTGGTGGCATCAGCCATCTTTTACGGTGTGGTCTGCTGGGGCAGCAGCATCTCTGCTGGGGACAGAAAGAGACTGAACAGGCTGATCCGGAGGGCCAGCTCTGTTCTAGGATGCCCTCTGGACCCAGTGGAGGTGGTGAGTGACAGGAGAATGGTGGCTAAGCTGTCATCCCTGATGGATAACATCTCCCACCCCATGCAGGAGAATCTGACAGCACTGAGCAGCTTCTTCAGTGGCAGGATGCTGCAACCACGGTGTGGGACGGAGAGATTCCGTCTTTCCTACCAACCGCTGTCAGATTGTACAACAAAGACTTTGACCACACATGCACAAGCAAATGCACAAACCAATACACACACATCCAATACACTATGGTAGTTATGTGTAACATTATGAGGGAACATGTACAAATTTCTAGTTATGTGCAATATCTTTAGTTATGTGCAATACTATGATGAAACCACCATAACTGGGCAAAATGTGCAATTTAAAACATTCTTGTAAATGCCTGTCACTCCACTGTGTACCTGTATGTATACATATACTCATTTGGAATCTCTTGTGTGGGTGTGATTCTACTCTGCTATTCTGCTTTTTTTACAGTGATCATTCCAGTGCTTCTCAGCGTGTTCCACACAGAAATAAAGTAATCAACCTGGACTTTCTTGGACTATTGATCCCATGCTGTGAGAGGGAGCAGGGCTCCTCAGATTATTCCTGAAGTGAAGGTTCTCAGGCATTTGTTCGAGTCAAAGTGCTTTTGTGTTTTGTTACAAGTGACAAGAGCCTTGCACCCATTTGTTCTAGAAACCTCATTAAAAACTCATTCGTCTTTCACTGGTGTGTGAGTCCAAGGCACCATGACAGTTAGTATTCTATTGTTAGTATTTTATTGTTAGTATAGTACTCTACTGTTAGTATAGTGTTCTATTTTTATTCTTTTTTATTGTACTTTATTCTGTTGTTTCTTCATTCTTAACTTTGTACTGTCCAATTTCTGCCGTGGCAAAACAATTTCCCACTTGTGGGACTAATAAAGGTTCATCTTGTCTTATCTTAAGGCTACTCTTCAACCTATTCATTTTTGACCATATAGTTATATGTAAGTACATTGCCTTAACTGTTAACTAACAGTTTTGTTTGTGTTTTACTTTTCCTTTTCTCTGTTTTTTAAATGCTTTGCTAAAGGGGCTTTAGGCTTATTCTTAAAGTGTGACACAGACAGTCCGAAAGAGGAGCAATGTATTGTGGTCCTGCAATGTTGTGCTGTCATTGAATATTAGAAGTAGGTACTGTATTGCCACAGTTACTATGTGAATTTCATTTTGAGTTACAGCTGCAGGTACCAACCAAGTGACCATAACAACAAACAAACAAAATACCGCTACTGTTCATTTATTCAATAAGCGAAGTTTCCCACACCACTGTGTTGCATTTGCTGTGAAATTATGATTTGCTGTTCAAACGAATGTGTTGATCAGTTTCAAAGCAGTAGGGCAGGACTGATCCACTTATTTGTGATTAATTTGAAAGTTTACTTTGCATATTTATGTACACTATGAATTATTTGGGGTGCCCCCCTAGCCCAGTCAGCAAAGTGTTGTTTTGTTATGTTTTTTACTTTGATTGAGTGCAGGTCATAGTGAAGACTGACATGAAAGCAGGTTTAAAGGAAATGTATCTATTGTAGTTCTAAAGGACCCTTACAAAGCACACCAATCTGTTAACACATTATTTTGTAATAATCATATCATATTGCAATATTTCAGGTCCTGATTAATGGCTCATTGATGATTTATGTTGCCTCTGCCCCTAGCACTGTACCCATAACAGGTATGATCACAACTAGCTACGTTGAGTTGCGTTGCCAGTATTTTTATTTTAAGAAACATTTATCAGGTGACAACTTCATTTTCTTGCTCTCATTCTGAATAGGTGTTTTTTTTTTTAGATTTCTAGTTCTCTTAAAAACATGTAATGAATTACATCAATTTATGGCTCCATGTTGAATTTCAGATCCTGGGTGTGATAGATGTTTCCTCACTCATTGATGTGGTGTTGCCGGCACTGCTGAGCTTGCCTGTGGTATGTTAACAGTCAGACTTTTCTTTCTTAATTCAATACTTTTTTACAAGTTGTTTCCTTTATTATTATTTCGTTATTTGTGGACATTATGTTTTCAGGTGGAAGCAGAATTTTTGAGGATCCCTACTGGTCCCCTTGTATCAAAGTTCCATGCACAGCTTGACCAACACACTGCCCAGCTCATCAAAGTGTTGAAGAAAGGAGACTCTGCAGGGAATAAAATCAGGTACACAGGTAGCTGTCACTAGACCTTATCTGGCCCAATTCAGGGTAAACCATGTCTGGGCTGTCATTCTTTGCGGTATCTGGGCCAGACGAAAATGGATTGTGTGGGGTCACAAAAGATCCCAGAACAACACTAAAGAACTGCAGGCCTCACTTGCCTCAGTTAAGGCCTCAGTCGCTTCCACTCGACTTCGTCCTCACTCCAGTGCCCAGCCGGTTCTACCGGGGGGCAAGAGGGGGCAACGCCCCCTCAAACAAACGTCCTGCCCCCTTAAATCAAACTTTTAGAAGTTGAGAAAGAAAATAATAGATTACCCACAACCTGAATATGGACAGGATTTACTACAGCAGCTGAAAAAATCCACTGGAAAAAGCGCAAATGACACCAAACCCCTCACCTCTTGTTGGCTATTTCCCTTGTGTTCCTGCACAGAGATCCCTCACTCACCCGCCCCCCAGCTAAACATCCAATCACTGTTAGTATGCAAATGACCTGGTGTCAGTTTTCTCAGTGGGCGAGGCAGAGCAACATGAGCTGCTACACCGGAAGCTTTGAGGAAGCAGCAAATCTCTGTCCTCAAAATCATAGCAACTCATTAACACCTAAAATGCATCTATATTTGTATGGTCAGTGGGGGATTAGTACATTGTTCTCCAAAGTTAAAATATTCTGTTCTAAATCTGTTGTGTTTTACAAATTAGTACAATTTTTTTATTACTATGCCAACTCTTTTTAGTTTTGTAAACATTGGCTATATTGAGAGGTTTTATTCTTATTTTTTTATTGCAAATGTATTTGAGAATTAGATCATCAAATTAAGATACATTTTATGTTGTTGATTGTAAAGATCTGGGTGGATATTTAATATTATTCTTTATTTTATTTTTATTCTATTTTTCAGTTTTATTTTTCAAGACTTGAATTGATGAATTGATTTTTTTTAATAACTTGACCTAACCTTTTTAGTTTTGTTAATATTGGCAATAGTGAGAAGTGTTCTTGTTGGGTTTGAATATATTTGATATTGGCCGTCCAATTGTCATGTTTTGTAAATGTCATGTTTTCAGTTGATATAATCTAATGAGGAATATTTCCCACCTTATTGTGGTCAGGGGGTTTGCGTGCCTCAGTGACCCTAAGAGCTACACCAGCAGAAGTTTAGCTATCAGGTGGGACACCCAGGTTGTACAGGTCTTGCGTAGAGGCCTGATAAAGTGCAATCCAATTAACAGTTAACCAGAGCACCCCCACCCCACCGCACACCTTTCCCGCCTCCGTTGCCACTATGTGCCCCTTCACATTTCTGTCTGCCCCTTCATATACGCCTGTCTATAACCAGCCCTGATTTTGTGCAACATATAGCTGTCCCTACACACATTTGAGGGCCTACTTTGGATTTGATTTTAAGCTTAGGATTTTGAGTCAGTTGTATTTAGAAGACTGCTTTGTTACAGACGATAAACGTTTCATTTTTTTTTAACCTTTTTTACGATTTAGAAACAAAACCTAAGTGTGTTAAACGGCCTGAATGATCAATCTATAGAAAAGTTCTAACCACCTTCTCTGCCCAAAACCCTCACACAACCTCAAGTTTTAATTTTCTACTGACTTTCTGGTGAATGGGGCAAGTTTGAGACCTGGAACAAGTGTATTTGTGAATGGTTTGGTAAGCATTTTGTTGATAGGATAGCCAATGTTAAATTCAACAGGATTCCCGCGGGGTCTTAAAAAGTCTTAAATTCAGAAAGTTAAATTTAAGTTCCTTAAAATGTCTTAAAAACGCCCAGAATTTCATCCTAGGTCTTGAATTTAATTTACTCATGTCTTAAAATTCGCACCCAAGAAGCGCCGCAGAAAATAAAAATTTAAAATGCTGTAAAACTAAACCGTGAATTAGCGACCTATCGGCCAATCAGAAAATAGAATTTCTCTAAAAAAAATGATTTTCACGTTCATGGCTGAGGCTGAGTCCCAAATGCCTTCCACATCCTTGTTTAGTGTACTACATAGGACACACAACTAATGATATTAATCCCTATGTAGTGCTCTGATGTAGGATGGAGCGACTGAATCGGGCGTAAACCTCGGATGAGGTCTGAAATAGGTTTCAGCTGGAAGCGCGCGTTTGCTCGCACCCCAATCTCACCCCAAGCAAACTGGAAAAGTTGAGCCCTGTTGTCAAGCGTATAGTTTTAAAGATGGGTAAGTGTGTGTTTAACTACACTTGGCTCGATAATGGCAATTTTTGCAGCTGGTTACAAGCTGTCCCCAGCGGTAGGCATGGGGCTCGCTGCAAAGTGTGCAAGAAGGTAACATGGCTTAAAGTTTTTTTCTGTCAGCGGAGTGCACCAAAGTTTAATAATAAGATTGATGCAGATCCGAAGGTGAAAAAAATGATAAACGTGTAAGAAATGCACCTATAGTGTAAAGAGAGCAATGGTGCGTGCAAATGACTGTGGGTGCGTATATAGTGAGACAGAGAGAGAAACCGACACGGGGAAACTGTGCTTGGTAGCTTGTAGTTATGTTGCAACTTGCCCTGTTCACTTTAGATCCTCTGACAGTGTTGTATCAGCTCTTTACTGTATGTGTTTGCGTCATTACCGACCGTAAGTACCTAGTTCATATGGTGCTGTTGTGGTATTTCAGAAAGACGCTAGATTAGCCTATACACTGCGGTAGTAATAACGGTAGTAGTCTAAGCTAAAGAGAAAGTAATGGGGCAAACTGTTCATGGCTGTGCTGTATATTCAGGCACTTTGCTCTTGTTTGAGGATTCTGTTCAGATGAACAAAACTTACTTGAGTCGTAAAATTATTGAATAATTACAGTTTATTGTTCTAGATGGTCATATTTCATATATTTGACTCAGAGATTTCTGTGTTATACCTAAGGTGTTTATCACGGGGTGCAGGAAAATTGCAAGTTTGTAAAGGCATGTTTAGTGTTCTAGATGTTATCTTGTTCTGTGTGTTTGAGCAAAAAAAAAAATACTCCAGGTTCCTTAGCTCAGCATGCAGTCTCAAACTTATCTCTGACTTATTTCTGATATCATTAACTAGAAGCATTAGAAAACAAATTTGGCCTAATCTCAACTACGACAGGTAAGGATCACGGAGCCTTGCTGTACTGGAAAAGTTTGATCATTCAAGTTTGGCTAAGCTTATGTTACTCCAACATCAAACTGCCTAATGATGAAATTAATTATGATTAATTTCTAAAGGACATTGCAGGCAGTAATCCTATCAAGTGTAGACAGCTAACCTGAATTTCATTTATATTCACATACAGCTCTGGAGACAAAAAGGCAGCCCCCCTTCAATGGAGAGTGGTGACATGTATTCTCTGTGGGCATTAAAAATTTTGCCCATCTAGCATCTCTTTAACATAAGCACAGTAGTCATTTCTTCCTTTGTTACAGAACCAAACACCATACATTACATGTATATGCACTTGTAAATGGGCATTAAACATCCTTTGAACTCCATCCTGACAGACTCGAGTGGTGACTGACATCCCACAGCGACTGTTGTCTTCCTGCAGCAAATCTATACAGTTTTGGGGAGTGCGCTACCCCTCTTCTCCACAATCGGAATAGAACCCGTATTCCTGTATTTTGGGTCGGGATCTTGGGAAAAATCCTTTATTTTCAATGTTGGAAATTGATAGGCATGGCCGAAGTGCTTAAAGTAGATTGGAGCAACAGTCTGCAGTATTCAGTCTGCTTTAAAATGAATTTAGGCTATTTGTAAACGTGGCTATATAAATAGTCCGTAAAGACATATTTGACATGATACCGGTCTGTGGCGTAAAAAAGGTTGGGGGCCACTGTTTTACAGGACAGAGGCCCTTTGCTTTCGGTTTTGCCAGCATGGATGCGCTTCTGTTAAGGGAAGGCACAGATATGTCAGAGATTGACAATGCGGTAAAGAATAAGTGGAGATGGGCTTGGCTAAATGAAATGGGCGATAAGGGCAAGCCATTTAGTTCATGGTGCTAAAAGATGAAAATGGCAGGTGTGTGCTTTTGTGTGGTATCTCAACTGGGGTCTTAGGATATAAAGGACAACACAGCGTTAAACATTTTATGCATGGCTGAGGTGGTATGGGCCCGTGACACAGAGTGTTTGGTTTAAAAATTTCAGTCAGATTTATTTATTTTTTTTGCTTTAATCCTTCGATGCTAAAGGGGAAGAACTCCGGCATATGCAGGGTTAAGTTGTATGTGCTAGGCTAGTGTTGTGTTGGGAATATACATGTCAAGTTCTGTCATTTTAAATATTTTGATTATCTGTTTTAATAGTGAATCAATAAAAATGGAATGTTTTGAGAATGTGTGGCATCATTCGAATGTTTCTAGTAATGCATTGTGTTGGTCTTAAATTTGACTTATAATGGTCTTAAAAGGTCTTAATAAGGGCCAAAATTTAACTTACTGAAACCTGCAAGAACCCTGAGTCAGTGTCTTATGGCCACCATTATGTGTGGAAGTTTTACTGCCCCCGCATGTGTACTGAGGTCCAGTATCCTAAATTTTCCTCTGCACCGCATGATACTCTTCCAGGTTTTCATCTTGTAATCAAAACTAAATTTGATCGGAAGCCAATTAAAAAAATATTAGGCTAATTTCCTGGTTCTAGTGAGGACTCTAGCTGCTGCAGTCTGGATTGTTGAAGCTTATTTAGATTTTGTTGGAGCAGCCTGACAAGAGGCTGTTACAATAATCAAGTCTGGAAGTAATAAAGGCGTGGACTAATTTTTCTGCATCATGGAGAGTGCCTTAGCAATACTTCATAGATAAAGGAAAGCTAATTTATTAACAGTACTTATGTGTGTGTTGAATGTAAGCTCGGGATCTAATTTAGAGGTTTTTGGTAGATAACCAATACTAAGTGAGGCGTTTAATACTGATGAGAGGTCAGATGATTACTGTTAGGACTATTTTAAGCAAGCTTATAGAAATAGAGTCTAGTGTACAGGTAGAAGATTTCAAAGAAAGAATACTTGCAGAAAGTTTTGTTTGTCAGACTAGATTAAAAGATGTCAGCTGAACTGGGTGGAAAGTGTGGTTGAGTTGAATTTCTAGATTGGATTTCTTGTCTAATTATTTCTACTTTTGTTGAAAAAGTCCATAAAAACATCACTACTATAGTTTGCAGGTACCTGCAGTTCTGCACCTCCCTGGTTCCTGGTTAGTTTAGAATTGTCCTGAACAGAAACCTTTTTTTATTAGATTCAATGAGGGACGATAAATAGGCTGAGCATGCTGTGGTAAGTGCTCTGTTGTGGTCTCTAAGGCTCTAATTCCAGATGGAGTGGAAGGATTCCAAATTGGTAGATCACCATCTGCGCTTTAGTCTACGTTAGTGGTTCAATGGATCAAAAACTCACGGTTCGGATCGGATCACGGTTTTAAGTCACGGATCGGATCAATTTTCAGATCAGCAAAAAAAGAAAAAAGACAAGACAAATGTAACTCTCCATTTTATTTATTTAAGTATTTTTACCCGTTAAAAACCTTCAGCTCAAGAATCACTCCACGCTATTATATAAAAACCAGTTAAGGTGCAATATAGGGAATGATAATTATTTCCTTTAATGTGGACACAATCAAAAACTTAAAATGCTGTTTAATGTATCATTGCTTCCACATCATTAAAAAAGAAAGAAAGCAAAGCAGACGTGAGCTTATAACTTCAAACAGATGAGGATGTCTACATTTA
>JBBPCY010092280.1:0-22333 GCA_037974405.1 Brachyalestes nurse
TGCAGGCTGACATTCAGAAAAATCAAATGCCTCAGCTTGGATGGGCTGATGCGGTTTCTCCTCTCAGTTAGTATCTGTGGACGGACGGACAGACGCTCCACCTGACTGTCGTGTCTGTCGTCGTCTCTGTTTTCACATAATGGTATGATTCTATATCCTCACACGTGATTGCTGCCAAACAAAACTAAGTTCTGCCGTAAGCAGAGCTGAGCAGCAAAATGAAATAAAGTGGGGAGCGGCTCTCACTTGATGGGAGTCTGCTCTTCTGATTCACTACAAAGCATCGGCTCTTAGAGCATGACACATCGCTACAGGGAAGGTGGATTCTGATTGGCAGTTGTTGTGCACTTTCCGCCACATGTAATGCACATGATTGAGTAAATATGCCCACAGCTGATCATCGTAATGATGAACTGAATTTAATCATGATCACTAATTGTGATCGTATAATCGCCCAGTCCTTGTCTAGATGTATCAGTTTAAGCAAAAATAGCAAATACTGATATTTACAGCTCTAACATGAAAACTTGATGATAACATGTTACTTGAATCCTGCTAAATAAAACCGACATAATCATGCCATAAACATGTCATAGAAGACATCATAAGCTAAGATAAGATAAGATAAGCCTTAATAAGTCCCACAAGTGGGACATTTATGTTGTTCTGTTAGCTACCATGAGTTGTCATGACAGAGTATGTCTGTAAATATCACAGTGTCACTATACCATTATCAGTAAGGGTCAGATACTCTAATGTTTGATGTCCTAACAGTTTATGTCAAAAGTTAAGATCATGACACCAGACACTATAATATCTGTAAAGTACTGGTACTGCTGTGAGACCAATTACTAGAATTCCTTAAAATCAGTAAATACACCAAAAGCCATCATGGATTTGTCTTTAAAAGGGCAGAAACAACATAAAATGAACTTAACGGTGAAATTAGAAGCTCCAAGCAAAGTTCACAGAATTCACACAGGCACAAAATAAACTTTGAGGTCTCTTTAGGGAACTCACAGGCAGGTAACTCAAGCCTAACGAATTTATAATTGCAAGTTGAAATATCAGTTCCTTTTATGAAGAGCCATCTGGACAGAGAAAGACATTAAAGTGCAAACATTTTGCAGTCCAATGTGTGTCCGTAGCCAAAGGACTGTGCTAAATGGTCGAGCAGTGGAATCAGAACGGGAGAAGCAGAAAGGCCTGAAGGCGGAAGAAGTGTGGAGTTCACACAGTGCAGTTGAGCCCAGTGGGGAGAAGAGAGCTATAAACAGTTATGGTGGAACCGCAGATGTGATCTTTGTCCTTGATCGAGGTTTGTGGCATTATTCTTACAGCAACATCTCAAAACAAAGGTTCATATGTACACTGGAAGGCGTTCAATAGTGTTCCGCTAGTCCCCCCCACCTCTCCCCGTCCCTCTTTCTCACGTATACACAATGCCGGTTTGATATGGTGTTTTACCAGATTACAATGGGACTGATTTTGTCATACATTTCCAATTCTTATTGCCCAAACACCGCGTGTGTTCGCTGTTTGCCGACTGTCTGGTTCATATCTACAGACCACATAGAGACAGGCAAACAAGTTCTCTCCTTTCCATTTCAAATGCAGCCACCATATCTGTACTCCATCTCTACCAGTCAAAGGTCTGATTTACAGGCTACAAAGAGACCTTAATAAAGCATATCACTGGGACAATGAAAGCATTCAAAACGCACTTAAAACACGCTCCATTTCCGACTGTGTTATCGGCCAGTTAATCCGTTGATACGGGGTCAACACAAACATGACTACCAAGTTCAAAGTGAGTCACCCTTCTCATTATGCCATTCTTTACGGTCTGGCTGGTGATACAGACGAGCAAAACTATAAAGCAGAACATCTCCAAGGCTTAGAAAGCAGCAGTGCCACATCACTAATATGTTCTCCAGAACAGTTAGAGGAAGAGCACAAACGGAAAAAACGAAAGGAAAAAGCTCCTGCCGAAGCCCCTTGTAAGTAATATTGCAGTAGATGAGCAAGTAGGGTAGATGAACAATAATCCCTGCCTTTGGTATCTGATTAATTGCTTGTGAAGAAAAGGCTGCCTCCAGGAGAGTAAGTAGAAGTGTAGTGTATCCTACAAAAACATACACAAGAAGAATTTGCTACCGTAACAGAAGAGCTTAGACCTGTGGAACTGCGGAGAAACCACAGGCCAGGCCAAGTCAAAGAAGCACGTAATATAATATGATATAATATAAAACATAAGAACACAGGCAGGGACGCTCTGCTCTTTGGCAGTAAAGAACGATGATGTACTAGGCACTGATGGCAGATGGAGTCCAAATCCTTGGCTGTGTCTCATCTGTGGAACCGAGCTCCGTCCAAAGGGAAGCCAGTCCATCACTCTTCTTCTGCCCACCCCCTCAAAACACAACAAAAAAGAACGGGACAGATGAAGGAAAGGAAGGGGAATAAAAGGTTGAGAAAATGTCCCAGGAGAGGCCGTCATTATTCATTAGCTGTCTCTACTGGTGCACAGCCACTGCAGCGGAGAGTTCAGAGCTTCAGCCCATCCGGACCTTTCCCTGCGAGTCCAGGCCTGCTAGACACATTACCGCGGATGCATGTTATCTAATTAGCAGGGGGGCTAGAGCTCAGGCAGAGTCAGGACACAGAGGTTACAGCCAGGAAGTCTCGAACATCTCCACAGCGTTTAATGCTGTCCTGGGGAGTGTGGAAACTTCAGCAAAGGAAAAAAGCCTTTTCCTGTCAGACGAAGCTAGACATTCAATAAACTACACCTGCCTTAAAAACTATTACTTATTACTTATTCAGATTCGCCAGCAGGTAGCGCTGGAAAATGTGCTTATATAAATATATCATCGCTGTCGTAAGGAAGAATTGTGCCCCTGAAATAGCAACTTTATAGGAGAAGCAGGAAAGCATTCTTTATGAATGTTAATGTGCAAGCAATTCCGAATCACTTATGCTGGTGCGTGCATAATAAAACTTTGAAACAATATAAAAAGTATCTAATGTTTTCAAATGGGTTGCATGAATAGATTTACAAGGGTTTTATATGACAGAAGCAAAATGAATATTCTGGTAAAACTCTCAAAAATCCATACTTTAGTGGCTCCTTCAACACACTTGTACAGCCAGAGGTAGAAATGGTTTTCAGCACAGTATTATCAATATAGTGGCACCAAGCACTGACATTTATTTATTTATACTATTCTTTTACGCATGTCTACCCTGATAACATTGCTTCTGTCCAGAAGATGGCACAAGACCTCGTTCCATCACTTTAGTTTCAGGCCCCTTATGCCAATATAATGTCATGTACAGCCTAAAACATCATAAAACACATAATTCAATGGTTATGCTATTTTAAAAACTTCCTAAGGAGGTTTTAGAACAATAGTAATAATAATGTAAATGTTTACCTCTACCCATTTTAAAAGAGAAAACAAATCATGTGCAATAGCCTAAATGAGTGAGATAATCAGTGGGGGATAGTGGGAGATCTGTAAAAATCAAACAAAACAGAAGAGCATGCCAGTGTAGTTTCCAGTCAGCGCTAAAGTTCGGCCTTTTCCAGGAAGTGCACGGCTGGCTTTGGTACTGTGCGGTCATCAGAACTTAATTACCCTGAGAAGAGCTGCTGAGAGCTGTTTCGGAGCTCTCCTGCTTCTGCAGGACAGGCTTTTCCTAACTAGTTCTATCTGTTTAACCACAGAAGTGGTCTCAGATTGCAATAAAATACACCCCCTCCAACACACACAAGCACTCAATCCCTGGCAGCTTTCAAACACACACTAACACACTCACTGTACCTCTCACAGAACCTGAGAGATCTCCATGGAGAATAATAACTTCCTGTCCAGAGGCAGGAAACAGAGTGTTAAGGGTCAGGATAAATGAGCTTAAAACACTCCGTCCACACCTGCAGCATCAACATGTTTATCCTCACCTCTGGAAGTATGTGTGGAATGGTAGACTTTTGTTATGTGAAGCTTGTCCAAGTGCTTAATTTGTGGATGGAGAATGTGGACAGAGAATGACTGGGTGTAGTGTAGTCCACCACACTACACCAATAAGAGTCCTTGGGCAAGACCCCTAATGCAACATCCACCTCCATCTCCACACCACAGTTAAGACTGAAAGTCACTCTGGATTACAGTGTCTGATAAATGTATTCATGGAAAGTGTAAACTATTCTTCTGAATAGCCCTGTTCAGCTGCCTGCCCTTCCACTGGCACTCTGCTGTAAACGATATCTTAGGAGGGATTTGTGGAGACAGCTCAATGTGTTTCATATCAGCTGCACATATTAATGAGATGAGTGTCGCTGTCATATTCCAAATGGATACAACAGCTCAGCAGATAACAGACAAGAGCAATTTGCTGCCAGTCAATTAGCCCAATTAAAGTGTTCACACACACTCTCACAACAAAAGATGAATGATGGGGCTTGGTGGTCCAAACCCCATCGTCAAAATACAACCGTCGCCCTAGCATTTTATCATGTACTAGCATGAGTCCTCTCCTACCACACACACACACACACACACACATCATTGTAAGAGAAATTATTCTAATTAGGTTGCATTAGCTTTTAATTAACATCGCTGACTGTGAGGAACCGGCCGTCATTTTTTAGGGAATAGCTGGTGGTCTGTTTTCCCTGCACAGAGAAAGAGGGGTGGATGTGTGTGTGAGAGAGAGAGATAGAATTATAGCAACTTCCAGCATATCCTTCACAACCCCTGAACCCAATAAGTAAATTCAATCATCTTCTTGAGTGGGACACAATGATAAGACATGCAATTATTATTTATTGTACTGGCTGATGTAACCTATGTGCAATACATTAAATGAACTCTTCTGAGAGAAGGGAGGTGTACAACATTCAGCTGAGACCACGCAGCTTCCACTATGAGTCAAGAAATCCCAGCTACTTCTATCAGTCCTGATATTCATCACTGATGCAAGCTTTAACATGGGCCTCGTTCAAACAAACGCTCCCCTGGTACTGCTTCTCCTGACTCATTGTGCCTGACTGGATTCACGTTTTTTTTTTCACAGATGGCAAAAGTTAAACATGAATAATGGATGTAGACTGTAAATGAGTCGATATTCAGCTGCCCTTTCGATATATCTCCATACAGCTGTGTGCAGGGGAGGAAAAAAGTGTCAAAACACGCTGGCTGGAATACTATCACATAAAAACTAAAGAACTAGGAGAAGCATTTGTTAGTATAAAGCAATAAACGCTGCTATAAAACACAATGAAAGCCATGTTATTAACTCTTTCCCCAGCACTATTATAACTGCTCATGTCTGTATATGCAAGCGTTACTATGAATTTATGTGAATTTTCTATTGAGTAGTTTTACTGTGAAGTCCTACAATGCTGCTGGTAGGTTTTTGTTTTAAATTGAATATTATTATCGAATACACTAGTGTGTGTGTGTGTGTGTGCACTCAACACCCACACACACACATCCACACACACACACCCACACACACACACACACACACACTGTTGGGATGTACAGTTTTAAAAACCTTTTTTTGAATGCTATAAGGCAACAAGATTTTAGTTTGGAATAACAGGCTGCTGCATCAATGGATCGAACCTGTTTTTGATTTTAGATAATTACAGGTTATTCCTGTTTTGCTGTCCTCTGTTGTAATACACACTCCTAAGGCCACACACCACTGCTGAACGATATCTCTGAAGGTGGTAAATCACGAAGCACAAACAGTAAATAAAAGGTGTTTTTAATCCACTCTAAATGTTCTTCTAATCTAACGGACTGTATAAAACAACAGACGCGAGATTACTGTCCGGAAGAGGCAAGGGGGTCAGACTGATACCCTATGCAGCATGGAGAGAAATCAAAACAAAACATAGGACATTTTAAGTTCAAACAGTCCTGCTTTACTACGGCTTCAGTACACATCCGCTGACCTGGCAGCGGTCACAGCAGAGACTATTCACACAGAACAAAAATCATTCAATAGTAACAACTAATGCCAGAACAAGGACTGTAGCGACCTCGAGTGACTGCCAGAACCGTGTGGGTGGAATTCAGTGCATAGCAGATTATTTTTTATATTAGACTGCCTCTTCTGAACCAAGGTATACAAAATTAGTGCTATTAGACCCAATTGTACATGTAGAGCAGGAAAGTTGTGTAACTCAGTATTTGTTTTTGATAATCCAGCACGGCAAAGCAATGTTCTGAAATGTCCACTAACTGAAATGCAGTCAGTAAGCAACAGATTGAATGAATCTCTTGAAGCCTCTGAGGTTTATGGGAAATTGACAGGAAACAAACGTTCTGAGCAGAAAAACTGAGAATTCAGTTTCGATCTATTTGGGTTTAGTAGTGATCTGTTGAATTAAGTCACAATAAAAGATTAAGAACGTTGCTATTCATACACTACATGGACAAAAGTATTAAGATGCCTGACCATTACACGAACAGAAACTTTAATGACATTGCATTCAAATACAAAGACTCTTATATGGAGTTGGTCCCCCCTTTGCAGCTATAACAGCTTCCACCCTTCTTGGAAGGCTTCCCACAAGATTTTGGAGTTTCTTTGGGAATTTGTGCCCATTCATTCTGTAGAGCATTTATGAGGTCAGGCACTGATGTTAGACTGATGTTGTCTGCTCAGAAAAATACTGAAAAGACAAAACAAAAATGGGTGAATTTTTGGCTCCCTTAGAGCAGGATCTTTAAATATCCATGGTTCTTTAAATATTCTCGCTGCTGTTGCTGCATTGTAGACATTTTCCTGTTTCTGTACTCATGGGTTAACTTTCTCAGGATGTTTTCCAAATCCACAGATGGCCTGTGTTCAAGCCTACAGATATTTCTAAACAGGACCCCCATGGTAGCAGTATGTGTGTGTGTGTGTGTGTGTGTGTGTGTGTGTGTGGTTAGTGGGGATCCAGACAAAGAAACAGCCCGTCGTTAGACATTTTTGTACATCTGGTGGCCACATTTCCAAGTCTCCCCTACGACGTTGGGAGTGTTACAGTTTGATCAGGGAAGGTGAACAGTATTTCCACCTCTTCTGTTCTGCTGGCTGGATTTGGAGGTCCAGACACTAATGAAGAAAGAGATCAGAGCTGAGCGTTTGAGTCTTCCCCAAACTCTAGCACTCTGGACAGTTTCCCAGCGCTAGATTAAACAGAGTATGAGTAAGATATTTGCTTTAGGCCCAAGGTGGAGTCAGAGGGGCCATGAGCTCCAAGAACTATGGAAATGATCCACACTAGACTAGTTTTGTGCACATATCAATGGCTGATACACTATTCACAGATAAATGGGCAGACTTTATTACTATTTTCAGTCTGATATATGAATTACAGCCAGCAGTTATGAACAAAGCAAATTGTGAGCGAGAATAAAACAGATACGTTATCAGTAGTCATTTTATTGGCTGTATTCACAGGTGTAGTCACGAGTGGTTCTATAATAATAAGATTCCATGGGCTAGACTCTAAACACTGTATTAATCTCCTACTGTAAATCACTGTTGATATGAATGCCTGTCAGCCACTGGATGGGCAGGCGTCCACAAACCTTTGGACCTTTAGTGTCTGTCACGTAAATGTTTACAACTGTTGTGTCTGATTTGTAATGAATGGATGTCATGGATACACACAATTAATCACTGATCCATATTTAGAGGTTTGTCCGGTCTAAGATTCACTCACCTCATAAGAACTATTGTGTGAGATCATTTTAAAAGTGGAGCTGAGACGATCAGCAACGTTGGAAAATAATACAAAAGGATAAGGAAGGACAAAAGGATAAATTTTTTTTTTATTGTTTAGATCAATAGGTATTTTGAACCTGCATATTCTGTATATCTAGGACAGTTTCTCCTCGTGCTGTTTAGTCACCTTTCTCAGCAGCTTCTTAGCAGTGACTAAAAGAAAAATAATTATGCTGCCGTGAGTCTTTGTGTAGAGGTTTCGGTGTATAAAAATTATTCTATAAGTAGGTAGAAAAAACACTTGCTCTTAAGGTGGCAACACTCCAGCATGAGTCACCAGAGATTCAGTGCTGAGCGTATCAATGAAGCAAAACCAGTTTTAGGTAGCGGATCAGACCGCAGAATGTTGATGCACACAAACGTAAAAAATAAAAGGGCTGTTTGAGTAATTGCATTTTATTTTCAAATATGATACCAAATAGTCAAGATATAACCATTATTCTGCCGTAGTTTTGTTTGGCAATGACACTCTCGTTTTGTTTTACGTTACTCCTGGGTAACCCCAGGTGGAGCTGTGTGGTGTTTGCATTTTTTTACTCATTTTAATTTATTATTTGTTTTACAGTTGACCTATATTGACATAATACTGTTAAATACTAGTGTTAAAAAGAGTGGTTTATTTAAGTTCTATGGAAGTCAACAAGTTCCAAAGTCAGTGAGTAATTTATTGCCCAAGTTGATCGGGATTATCATTTTGCCATATTTGAACAGCCCTAAAAACTGCAAACTCTGCTTCTAGCAAATAGGTAGAACGGCTATTATCAAAGCTATCCCGGCAATCATCAATAAACCAATAAGTGGCCACAGCCCTGTTTGAAAGTCAAGTTTAAAGAGCCCTAGGCAAAAACTTCTTGGATTACTCATTAAGCACAACTAAGCCCTTTTCAGAACTGTATCCAAAAAGTCACACAATAATTCCAAAGACAACTGACAAAACAAAGTGGTACATACTGGGTTACATAAGCACACACACACACACACACAGCTCTACAGAGTCCACTAATTGGAGCTGGGGGCAGCTGCAGCCACAGTTCCTTCCTTTTGGACACGAGAAAAGGGCAAAAAACAATGAATGAAAGAAGGAAGGCCAGAAAAAAGAACAAGCTGCTTATTGGAGAATCTACACCCCATGCTGGCAGCTAATTAGCCACACAGCCTCTCTGTACTCCAGCAGCCCTTTCACATTACGTACAGCTGCAGACGCACTTCCTGTCTCCGGGTCCTCTGTTTGGGAGGACGTGGAGATTTTCTACTGCACAGTTTGCATAACAAACCCCACAGAACCCTGCGATGTCAATCAAGCATTGTGCTGACGGCTCGGGCGCTGGCGAGGCATGGTTCACTTGTTTCACCTCAATGCAGAGCTCTTCCTCCTAGAACCTATTCACTAACGGTGCTGGAGGACAGGTTAAGACATGCAGCGAGTCTGAGGCAACTAACAGACACTAACTACTGGCAGCGTGTAATCCCTGTAATCACGCAGCGCGTAATGAGCGACCTGTCTACCAACGGCCAGGTAGAGGACATGTTGTCACGTCAGCATGATTTTAACATTCACCGCAGTCACACACTATCAATTACAAGCTGATCAAACCACTACAGGGGCAAAATTTCATTATAACTTCTTACAACTTACCTGAGAGAGTGATGAGTGTGTGTGGTAGGAGCATCACAGGGTAGGGATTTCAGCCAAGGCAGGGAGGAGAGAGACAGGAAAAGAGAGAGACAGAGAGAGAGAGAGAGTTAATGCTCACTAATATTTCAACTGAATACTTCTGATTGTCCTTTAAATAAATAAAAAGACTTATCCAGAACATCAGTTGTATTATTATTATTTTTGCACTGAAAAAATTTTTCACAATTTGAAGTTTCACTTTACAGTGAGGGGGAACTAGTAAACCAAGTATTCAGACTTTTGTTTTTATTTAATGCATCAAACTTTCAAAATAATCTGTGTATTAAATAATATATCCACTTCAAATGTACGTACATAAAATCTTGTGACTTTGTTGTTATTAAAATGAAAAAAAGAAAAGTATTTAACTGGGGTAAATTATTCAGATGACACAAAGTAATAATGTTCAAACTTCACTGTCTAGCCATTACGGCTTTAATCCATCTAGAGTGAGAAGTAATTCACTTCTGCAGCCGTGTGCTTCTATCTGGCCCATTCAGGTAGGAGTTTAGATTTGCTTCATAATTAGATTTGCTTTATGTAAGATTTAAAATGCTACACTACAGCTGGACTGTGCTGTAGCTAATGAAACCAAATTGGAAATGACAACATATTTGTCACCATCTGCTTGATTTCACGCTAAAAAATACATGCAATTTATCCTAACAGTGTGAGTATTCACTTCCGTGCAAAATAAATATCATTAGGAATTAAAAATATACTCTTAATTTTCCTATTTTGACAAAAACTGCATTTTTGCCTATGCTGTCTAAAGCCTGTCCATCCTAGCAGCACCCGCTCTGAAGGAACGAATGGTTGGGGCAGAGCATGGAAAAATCTATTCAATTCAAACATTTCAGTGAAGGAAGTCAGAATTAATCTGTTCATTCCCCACTCCATCTCCATGTTCAGCTATGCTATAATGGCCACAAAACACTGATAGTGGTTGCTCTGAAGTACACTTGCCCTTCAGAATCTGAGGAGGAAAACAACACTACACCAGGGAAATGTTCCAGCTCCGATGTAGCAGACTGTTCTGTTTCCAATAAAAGCTTTTAACAAATTGTATCTTTGCATATGAGGACAGACAAAGACAGGCAAATGGATTCAAGTGGCTGATCTAATCACAAAACAATAATCCAGCACATTCATTTCTAACCTACGGGGCCCCGAAATCAGGGTCAACCCATTTGCTTTCTGCTCTTCTGCGTCTCTTAAGAGAAATAGCGATGGGAAAAGGAGGCACTGCTCTGGATAAAACTGCCCCGTTCATATCAAGACAGACGGAGCAGACACGAAATGGATGAGATATGAATAGTTTTTGTTCTCTCGGCCCCCACAGGACTGAACCCCTGCTCCAGTAATAACCCTCAGTTGTCTCTCTGACACAGACTCGCTCTCTGGCAGCTCCTAGACACATTGCTTTATTGCCTGTAAAATAGACACGGTGGCCTATTTAGAAGGGGATTAGGCAGTAGGGGGTGGGGGTGGGTGGGGGGATGTATAGAGGGGGCTACTGCGTCCATTTCTGTGTAAAATCAGAAGGTACAATGGTTTGATTGTGGAATTTGCACGGAATAATAGTCAGAATAATGAGTTTCAGTAATAATAATTAGGCATGTCCCTCATGTCTGAAAAAGCAGAGGGTTTATCAGGGTTTGAGAGGAATGGCAGCCTGATATGTATGGATATCCAAACTCAGGATTTTTTTTACCCCATTAAAATAAGGCATGTATGGTCTGGAATAAAAAAAATGTAAATTAATGTGTAAAGGCTTGGCTCCAAGCTATTTTTGGACCATTTTATTGGTCTGTTCATCATGAAAGCTTGACAATTCAAAACACAAAAAAGTAGAAGGTTTTGCTTCGACAGCAACGAGTCCATGCTTGTTTATTTATACAAATATAAAATATGCCGGAAAACGTTAAAATAAGACAAAGTGTACTTAGGCAGCTGTCCCTTTAGGCAGTTGGACCTTTTGGCAGCTGTCCCTTTAGGCAGCGGCTTGGACAATAATATAAATTTAGACAAACAATTATGGTCTGCAGAATTATTGCTATAAAAGATGGAATCGTGATCCAAATTCAAACAAACTACCCCGAGTGAGCAGTACAGAGCCTTACACCACGGGTTTCATTTTCTTCAATTGTAAAATAATTACTATATACTTATCTTCTAAAATTACTGAATAATTTATAAAATGCTGACTGGCAAAATCAACAAACTGGATTCTCATTCTGTACCAGAGAATAAATCTCATGTATCAGGGTAAGCATTCTCTCCCTTACTAAAAAATGATATTGTGATTTGCCACATGGTGTTGAAAGCATGTATGCATGCGTTTATGTTCATACACACACACATACATTTTTGAACAGGTCAGAGATTAGAATGTTTGTATGAAGGAATCTATAATAATTTATCATAATAGCAATATTGCGCTTAATTAAATGACCACAACATTCAATAAAATCAATAATAAGCCCAAGGCTAGTATTTGCTATGGATGGGGGGCTGGGGACAAATATATTTTATTGGTGGGTTATACTGTATTAGTTAAAGCCCTACACACAAACATATATAAATACAGAGACATATACAAATTCATACACACACACGCGCGTATGTGCCCCAAGGACAGGATTAGTGCCCTTGTCAAAACATCTCAGCTGTGAAGATGCTGACTCCGGTCAAAGTGAGCCATCTCCCTGTAAACACATTAGAAATACTGATACTTAGAAAGCAGGAAAAAAATGTATGATCTCAGCCAAAAGCGACATTAGTCTGATCGCCTTCATTCTATTAAAAGACCTGAGACGGACAACAGACTCGAGTTCGGGCCCCAGATGAAACCCCAGACGCTTCGGCCTTCTATTTACCTTTGAAAATGTTCAAAGGAGCGTTCATCAATAAATCTAACATATGCTTCCATTAGGATGAGTTAGTAAGTAATGAAACACCAAACGCCAGCACTATTTAGTCCTCGCTCTCTCCTTTCTCTCATCAGATCAGAGATGAGCTCTTCTTTTCAACATCAGTGGAGAGAAGAAGACACTAATGCTGCAGCTAATGATTTACTGCTGAGCTCATGTTTCACTCACTATGGGCAGTTTCAAAACAAACCTGAGGCTTCCCCTACACACACACACACACACACACACACACAAACTGCAGAGACATCATCGAAAAAGGCTCATTCCCCCCCCGATCAATTTCTTGTCAAGTCCTCTGCTCCATTACCACCAGCTTTAGGTCTCCGATGATCCCCCTCCTCCTCATTCCTGGGTCTGAAGTAAATCAGATATTCCAGTTATTGATTTTAACTCAGGGATTCTGTCCCTGCTGGCTGGATTACATGCCCCAAGTAGTGGAAACAACGCCGCAGCTTCAGGGGAAAAGTGATGCAGCCTGACTCCGCTCTGTCTCCGGGACATTCCGGAGCACTCTGGCTCTGCCATCCGAGCCCTCGATGAAAACTGATTGGTCCGGGTCCATTTGGAAAGAAAAAAACTTAAGGTGGAGGTGTGCAAGGAGCCTAATGGACTTTGTAATGAATAATGAACTAAATAATGATGGCCACATGAACAGGGGGAAGGGTGAGTGGAACCAGAGCACTGCAGTGTTACTGCATAAGCAATAATGATGAGAATTAAATTTAGCACTATTCAAATATCTTCAAACCACTAAATAAATGATGACTTAGAAAAGGAGAATAATATTCATTTGTATGCAAAAGTTTGGCCACCACTGGTTAAAATATATGTATTTTGATGACTGAATCAGAATCAGAAGACTTTGCTGAAGTGTTACTGCCAGAGTGTAAAAGCAAAACTGTTGTAGCAAAATTTGAAAAATATAATACATAATACACAATTATATGTGCAAAGGTCTGGACACTACTCTCCATTTGCCAGGTGTCACGGCATGCAAATGCTTTTGTAGAGTCTTTCTAGTCTTTTGTTTTTGTCTTTCTTGCAGAACGTCCCTTGTTCTATGGTATTCTTGCGCCATCTTGAATGCACAGCATGTTTTACAGAGTTTCTATGAATTTTAAGGCAGGGAAATGTAAGAACCGTTCCAAAAATGTCAGCCTGAAGTAGTTCATGGTGGATTTTGAGGTATGTTTTGGATCACTGTCCTGCAGGGCCTTTGCTGTCGTATAGTGGTTTTGTCATGAGCTTTCTGGCATGCGAGCAGTTCTATCTGAGAGCTTTCTTGGTCTTCAAAATCTTTCCTTCCCATCCACAATTCCCTTCAACTGCCGTTTCTTAATGGCATTTTGGACGCTGAAAATTGCAAGCTGGAAGAGCTTTGATATCTATTTATAGCACTCCCTTGCTTCATAGGCATCAATTAGCTTCATCTTCAGATCCTCAGCCAGCTGCTTAGAGAAGTCCTTACAACTGTATGTCTACACATTAGACTGTATGTCTTGTGTCAGCATATGCTGTCTCTGGTCTAAGCAAAGTTCATCCAGTAATCTGACTGTGAAAGAATGACTGAATGTACCAAATCTTCAGCTCATCTCAAATAAACACATTAAGTGAGTCTAAATCCAATGGAATTTTTAATGGAAAACTGTATTAAAGTGCTGGGTCATATTCCTTAGCCACTGTTATTTCTAAAGAGTGGCTGTGGAGTGAATGCAATCATCTGTCCAACGGTCTGCACCTTCTTTCTCTGAACCACAGTTACCACAGCAACCGGGAAAGATACCATGACACCACCAGAGCGAAGAGGCGGGCTTCAGGTTAAAGGTCAATTAGGTCTACTTAATTTCTCCAGGGAGGAATACACTCCCCTCTGAGCAGACACGTTTCTGTAAAAAGGCTGAGGTGATGCATGCTGAGGTGATGCAGGAGACAAAGTGGTGGGTCATATTGGGAAAGACTGTTTTAAGACTGTCCACAACATACTGAACGGGTTACTCAGAGGACCTTCCTTTTGAAATCACTATGAAGCCAAAACTATGTGAGGCTCATCACAGTATCTATAAAGTGGAAAAATCCATTTCATGGAACACTGGTGTATCCCTATTTCAATTTTAATTTCCATGAAGCCAGAATGTTTTCAATAATTAAGCTACATGTTACACATTTTATCACAAAATATCACATGAATGAAGCACCGGAGAATAAACCATATCTGACAGCCAGCCAACTGCTGTCCTTCGTTCACGGTAAGATGAGCCCGACCCTTCCTCACCCCCACTCCCTTCTCTGGATGCTTGATCTGAGCATGTGCCATGGCACACATATACACACAGGAATGCATACTCACATGCAAACATGTTCTTTCTCATTATAGGGTGAGTCAGTTTTGGTAACAAATCTTCATTTACTGATAATGCATGGCACTCTTTGAGATATGTGGCTTTTGAAAGCTGTACAGCAAAAATGCTATGAATTTTTAACCATTGGCCCATCACAGCTGAGGTAATGCACGCTTCCCTACACTGCCAACGGCTTAAAAGGCTATGGAGCCACTACATGCCTCCAGGAGTCCAGGGATATGCTCTCCAAATCGGCACTGAACCAGATATTCCACTCGAGTGCCTAAAACCCTGAGGCCAGTCACTTCCGATTGCTCGGCGGCGGCCATCCACTCATGGCTTATTAGCTACCGATCTCAACATCACATACAACGATCAACACACAGGCCAATATTTACACACACACGCACACACGCACGCGCGCACACACACACATGGTGCAACATAATCTACTCGCTTTAGGAAGTCTGATACAGTTAATTTGGGCAAATGACATTTAGTCAGAAGTTATTTAGATGCTATCTGCCATACTGCATTTGTGTTAAGGAGATTAGTACCTTCAAGCTTTGTCTGAATGAGATCTTTGTGGTAGTGTGACAGAGAGAAAGAGAGAAGGGTGAGGAGGAGAGGAAGAAAGAGAGGAATAGACAAAAAGGAGCAAGGAGGAGAGAAAGAGAGGAAAAATGTCAAAAAAGAGCAAAGACAGGAGACAAAAGGAGGGAAAGCATGAGAGAGACAGAGAGAGGGAGCGAAGAAAGGAAGAGATCCTTTAAAACCATGGTAGGGAGGCTGTGTAGTATGTGTGTGTGTGTGTGTGTTGAGGAATGGCTGGTGTCAGTTATCGGGGGTCCCACCATGCTTCACTAATCTCCTGAATCTGCTGAGTTCCTGAACCCGTTCCAACATTCCTGAGCCAACGGTCTGGAGAAAGAACCACAAAGGTGCTCATTCACAGCAAGACGCTCAGAAGCATCACCTTTACAAACAGAGCAGCCAGTGAGAAGGAGACCTGCAACCGGAGCCAGAGTCTGGAGCACGCCAGACTTTTCGCTGCTGAGAGATTAAATATAAACACTCACACCAGACCCTGCAACAAGCACACACCCTGCCATCTGAACATGCAGGAGGACCCAGCAGATCACGGATCTCGGAGAAGGCAGAGATATTTCATTACACAGGTCCAAAGCAGCATTACTCTCCATGTTTCCGACGTTCAGAAATATTTCCCATCATTTAAATGACGTCAGATTTTCTCACGGTTAATGAAAGGAAATGGCCTGTGGAGCACTGGACACTACTATGTATTTACACACACACACACACACAGTACCATGGAAAGGTCTTGAGACACCTCAGAAAATTATATTTAAAACCTGTTCAGCTGAGCACTTCATGCTTTTAAATGCTATAATTAGAATGTATCAGTAATATTAATTTTAAGTCAAAAGTGAATTTGTGTATTTACATATGCTTGCTTATTTATTCCCAGACCTCTCCTCATGGAGGCCCAGTATTACATAGTAGTTCTCATCAAATACCTCAGATACCTGATTCAGCTCAATCGAACCAGGTGTGCTGCTGATGGAGTTTCACAAAATCATGCAAATACTGATGAAACCTGGAACTGAACCGGTGTTCCTCTAACCAGTTACCAAATGTCAAGTACTTTTTACAAACCAAAATAATCTTGATATTTAATGCTTTCTTGATTGTTTGCTTTTAGTCTTAAATATTTGCTGTAAGAGAGTGCCTTACTGATACATGGCTTTAAGCAGGAGCTTAACACTTTTGCACAGTGTGTGTGTCTCATATATATATATAAACATTTTTGAGTAAAACCTTGCAACCGCTAGAAATCTTGCCTGTTATTTTTTTCTGACATTCAGGATCAGATATGTGTATCTGCAAAACAAATACATAAAATCTGAAGACACAGGGGAGAAACAATAGAACATTAAACAGGATAGGAGTGGTAGGAGAATATAGATCCTCTTCATAGACAGCCTGTCTCCTTCCACAAGGCAGTAATGTGTGCAGGGAAAAACCTTTATGTGACATGAGATGCCTGGGGAAGAGGGGCGAGGAGAAGAGAGGAGAGGAGAGGAGAGGAGAGGAGAGGGAGTGGGCGAAGGAAAGAGAGAGGATGAGTGGTGGAGAGAGAAATTGCGAGATGTGGGACTGAAAGACTGTCATGTGACGCACTCCTGAAAGGCTGACAGTTACAATGCGTGTTCATATGGAAACACTGCAGCTCCAGCATTTTTCAGCCTTTTTTCTTTTGCTGAATCTGTACCATACAGTCCAATTACCACAGTCAATCATTTTAACACGTTTGTCTGTATATTTCCTTTATAATAGAAATGCCTGAGGTGTTAGCTCCTATTATAAGTGTGTTTTGAGATTTTCTGTGCACTGTGGTGCAGAACATCGAGGCCAGGTTAAAAAACACTTTTCTTCTAAGATATGGAAACACTGTCGTAACTTGGAAAAGAAAAATTAAGGCCTGAATGAATAAAACACATTATCATTTAATATTTGGAACACATGCTCATTAGTGTCTGGACATTTCAAAAGGGAATTAATAAAGCGAGCCCTGAGGGAAGTAAAAGTGGGTCGCGATTCTAGCTAAAGGCACCCTCTGCCTGCTTTGCAACTTCACCCCAGGCATTCGAATCTGCTGGCTTCCCTCATTGATGTTTCAATTAAAGCAGGCCTGCTGGAGGAGGGAGGAGGGAGCTCCTCCTGGTGGGAGATACAAAGGCCATGGGAAAATCACACATCAGCTTTTCATGCTCATCAGCAACCACCTTCATCTTAACAGACCCAAGCCTTCACTGTGACAGCACCATCACCAATCAGCATCGAAATACCCAGGCAGGCTTGGAGATGAGGAACGGGGAGAGATGGGATTAGTAATGGCAAATTAAGTGACAGGTTCTTCAACATGTTGGAGCAGCTGAAGAGGGGCATCGGCTTGCAAATGCTCATTTCATCTCTATTATGGCAGCATTCCAGGCTTCTTTTCTACTTCAAGACTTTCATTCCAAGGCCCTGAAACTCTTGCTGACCAACTAATTTAATCCTATCATTATTTAACCTATTAACTATAGTTTGATGAATCAACTGGTCTCGCCATTATTCATTAGTCTATGCAACAAGTGTTTTCTCCAATCTCTTCATCTTTGCTGTTGGAACATAATCTCCTTTTATGCTGCTTTTCTTTTCTTTTTTTACATAATTTTTTTAGTTACTTCAACTTTTACCGAAAGTTACCGAAATGATTTTTGTAAAGTACTTTTTTTGGAAACTTTTACTGTACAGATAGTTAACTCCTAATACACAATCTGCTCATCTATCCTTGCTGTTATTTGTGATAACAGTAGAGATGGGAGAAAAAACAGACACAGTGTAGTACTGCAATATTTTTAGACATAATATTATATCATTGCAGCGGTGCCAAGTATTCATATTTATCATTACCATTTTACATATACATCGTTTTCATTTTTTAATTGAATGTACTTCAATATCAATTGAAATTTAGAACAAACCCACATTTACCGAGACGGCTGTAAAATATAACAGTATCACACTGCTAATACCATAGTAGCTGGTGAACTACACCCTTTAGATTTTAGCCGCCAAATGCATAAGCGTTCTTATCTTACTTACAGAAGTATTTTTATATAAATCTAATTTTGGATTTCACGTTTTTCAGCAGTGTACCGAGTATCCTCTTTGGTGGTGGAATATCAGTGAGACGTTTAAATAATAGAAAAATAGAAGCATCTGTCCAATCAAAAAGAGCTGTCATTTTAGGACACTGCACACTCTATTTCCTGCTAACGACCTTTAAACTCAGTGTGTATTCCGCCTCAGTGTTCGAGAATAACTGATCATCGGTTGGGCGATCAGCAACTGTTCAGCTGCCACCACACTGGCGTACCCAAAACACCAGCTTCCGCTAAGGAGTCCTCTACTAACCTTTCTCCTCAGATACACTCCACTGACCTCTCCGTGTGGATACACTCCACTAGCCTCTCCTCTTCTCCTCAAACACACGGCCCGGACCCTGCTGCACTGCGCGTCCCTCTCAGAGGCCCAACACATGGTGAATAAAAGAGAGACGACAACTCTGACAACAAAAGCTGCCTTGGCCCATTTCCCCCGGCTATTAGCGCCCATCTCCGCCTGCTTCCTCCGAGAGTGGAATACGGGAGCGTTCCTGAGCTCAGACAGAGGATTACAGGAGAAAGTTTGACTCGAGGTGAAACACTCAGCTAGTTCTGACCTATACAGATCAAAAAGACTCTGCCTGAAGGTAGTTTTCTTTTTTCTTTTTTTTTCTCCCAATGCGTTGGGTTGGCTACCTTTCTGATCCCCTTTGAAGAGCCAAGCAGAAGAGGTCTGAAAAAAATAAATCAATGTAAAGACATAAGCTGACATTAAAGTTTTATTCCATCAAACAACAGCAGCTGGGGTCTCCCGACTGGTCCAACCATCTGGAATTGGTTCTATCATCGGGAGATTACAAGTCTGATCCACTGCCATCCGTGGTTGGAAGTCCAAGAGAGTACAGCTGGCTTCACTCTCTCTGGGTGGGTAGGATGCCCCGCATCCCCCAGTCTAATGCTAGGGTGTCGGGTAGCTGATGTTACAGAACTGTCAGTTAGTGTTCTCCTCCAAACTTATTGAGCTGTCCTGTTTTGTTGTGTTAGCAGGACCCTCTAAAGCAATGCCGCTTCACGTGGCTTGGGGAAGCCTTCACCCTCCCAGTGCTGGTGTCATTGTGTGACTGGGGAAGGTCTAGTTAATGGGTGGAACTGGACATGACTAAATTGTGGAGAAAGTGGAAAAAATACCAAAAAAAAAACCCCACAACTGTAGATCCAGTATCTGTGCCTTCTTTTACATTCATGAAAACAGCAGAAGTGAATCATTTCAGCAAATTGGATATCGAGACAGATCCTGGGGGTTTTCAGACTGTCTCATGCTTCAGTGCTGTAGTTGTTCCTGCAAGCTGACAGCCATGCCAAGTGCCAAGATTTGACTGAATACCCAGCCCAGCAGACAGATTCAGTTCAATTTCACGATCACTGTTACTTGGACACGACTTACAGGCCTTCTGAGCCTGTGTGTGAGGGGCTTTCTGTGAAATTCTCCTCCATTCACACTCTATCAGCTCATTTCCACAAAGAAAAGCAAAGCTGGAGGTTTGCCCTGAGAACTGGAGAAAGCTATTATTCATAACACTAGACTTAATTAAGATACACGGTCAAAGGGGCATGGACATTATTCCTGGTGTGATGAGCATGTATGCCGACTCCAAACTCAGATAAGAATGAGAAAAGCAGAGGAATTCCAAACTGAAAGGAGAGGAGAGGAGAGAAGGGCAACGGAAAAGAAACACAGCCCATTTGGCATGACAATATCCCACTCCTCTCTCACTAATGAGCTCACACCTTCTAGCATACTTTAGAAAAACAAAATGTGCTATTCATCTGCCCCCTCATACCCTTTAACCATCAAACCCCTCTGCATATAGTACTTCATTAGAACCACAAACTCTCTCACACTATACAATATCGCCATGTGAGACATATTGTTATTATTGTCTATAATAATTCTATACATAGAATTCAATACACTTTTATGTTACTTTAATATTAGTTGGTTCATCTAATCATACACCCTTAAGTTTTCATATATAAAATTTCAGTTTGGCCAAATGAAAAGACAGTTATATTATTTATGTTGCCATTTTGCCAAAAAGTAGGTACTAGAGGTGTGTTGAAAAAAAAGTTGCCATCAGCCAAATTGTAATAAAAACTGCCATCCGCTGTAAAAAAAATCACACCATGAAAATTCATGACCAATTCATCTCTACATTGTACACTTGATTTCATTAGACATCCACTTTCACAGTGAAGATAACAGCACTGCCCACCCCCTTCAAATGAACTGAATACAATGTAAACCAAATATCAAATATGAACTTCATTCAAACCTTTCACTGAACGTGTATCTGACATTACATTGTTCACATCCAATAGTAATGTTTTACCAAATCAGGACAAACGCACACAAGAGCCTAAAGAACTGGCTAATTGAATATTCTGTTTGTGATGAATATCACACCGAATGAATAATACCCTCTAAATCCCTCGAATAAAACAAGACATGAGACATTAAACAGTGAGAACCATTTCTTCTAGACCTGAGCCGGGGATGAACCCTCTGTAAACAGAGTCGGTTCTCGCTGTGCAGCGTAAATATTTTGTTTCTCAGGTTGAGCCCAGTGCAGTGTTCCCCCAGGCACAGGTTCATTAGGAGAGCACAGCGCTTTGATCAAGACACCTCACATAATGACTACTTCAGCCCTCCTACACAAAGGCCTGCATGGCTTGGCCAGCCCTGGGCCACTCACAGCACCAAATCATCAGCTCTAATTACTTCCTGCTCAGTCAGGTGAAGCTCATGGGAACCGAAGCCTGGATTGGCAGGAGGAGTGTGGAGCCTGCTAAAGGAAAGTCAAGTTTCTGCACCGCCGCTTCCCCTGCCTCCTCCCTTCTACTTTTAATCCAGCCACAGAAAGACAGCCATTCAGGGGATTATGTCCTGAACTGGACGGCTGACAAAATGGCCTCTTATTGGTCTATTAGTATGTACATCACATCCACAATTGTGAAAAGATCTGAACTGTGCCACTCAGGCCTGCCTTCTGACTGAAGGACACCTTCAGACCCAAGACATGCAACTCAACTGCCAAAAGGACACAGAAACTGGAAAGAGTTGGAAAGAACTTGCTCCTGGAGGCCTGAAGAAGAAAGGGGACTTCATTAACATTGCTGTGTGAAGAATATATCTTTGAAAAATATATATTTGATTATAAATAATCTGCTATAAATCAATGTATAATTAAATACATAACCACTTATGCAGCTGACCCCAATGTTTAGTTTTTTGTTCATTTGGTCATATAGCACCAGAAACCACATGAGCAAGTACATTTGAGATTTCTTAACGACTAAACATGGTTTGGGGTAAGTGTAGTGTTTCACAAATGCAGGTAATACAACACTAATTGTGAAGTGTGTTAGCTACATTCGCATCATAGCTCAGAAACCAAACATGCCTTGGCTGACTGAGAGCATTTGGGATAATGATCTTAAGATACACTTGCTTGTGTGGTTTTTGGCACTGTATGACTATGTATAGATATATATAGATATGTTATGTACACAAATGGGCAGTAGAAATAGTAGTAGTAGCAGTAGTAGTAGTAGTAGTAGTAGTAGTAGCAGCAGCAGTAGTAGTAGTAGTAATAGCAATAGTAGTAACAGTATTAGTAGTAGTGGTAATAGTAGTAGTAGTAATAGTAATATCAGTAGTAGTAGTAGTAGCAGTAGCAGCAGTAGTAGGAGTAGTAGTAGTAGTAGTAGTAGTAGTAGCAGTAGCAGTAGCTGTAGCAGTAGTAGCAGTAGCAGTAGCAGTAGCAGTAGTAGTAGTAATAGTAGTAGCAGTAGCAGTAGTAGTAGTAATAGTAGTAGTAGTAGTATGAGTATTATTATCATACACTATTTTACTGAGGT
>JBBPCY010092289.1:0-22331 GCA_037974405.1 Brachyalestes nurse
CTCTCTCTCTCTCTCTCTCTCTCTCTCTCTCTCTCTCTCTCTCTCTCTCTCTCTCTCTCTCTCTGTCTCTGTCCTTCTCTCTCTTTTTCTCTTTCTTTCTCTTTCCCTCTCTCGCTTATATCTTTCCTCCCACTTCATAGTGCTGGAGGCGGCTCATGACAGACATGGTCTGTATTTGGCAGCGGGATTAAGGAGCTGGTATATTAATTAATGTCACATTAATTAGTAGTCCGTTTTTTTTACCTGTGAACTAAAGAAAGAAAAAGATTTAACCACACATGATCCAAATTCTTATGAAAAGACAATGGCCATGTTGGATTTGTGGCATGCATTACAAAGAGTTCCTAAAAGTCTTTGACCCTTGGTAAAATCACTGTAAATTATGTGAAATATCTGCATCCAGTAAATGATTGTGGATAATATTAATTGCGAAAAATAAACTAGCCTTCCACAAGGCAGTGTATTTTATTTACATTATGTTGCCTAGCAACACAATGAACAAGGATTTTTTTTAGAACTTTATAAATTCTGAAGTTGCTAGAAAAAGTTGATAATTGAATAATATCACAGAAGTAATGTAAGGAAACTTTCGAAAGTTTATAGAACTCTATCTAATTAAAACAATCCCATATCATTTATTAGATACAAATATTCTTGGAAAATGATAAAGAACCTTTTCATTATGTAAAAGTTTCTCACACTCGTATCTTTTTTGGTATCATTCTTATATGGAAACGCCAAGAAATGAACCCTGTGATGTTTTTTTTTCTCTGTGGTACCTGGCTTTGAAGAACTAACATTTCAGATTAATTACCAACATGTCACTCTTACATTAATGACTGTGAATACAAGCAATTGCCTCACTGGTGAGTTTTCTGTCAGATGGTAAACAGCAGCTCTATGCCTGGACTTTTTACTGAAGGAGTTACTCTAGAAATGTAGCATATAAGGTTACAATATGTCTTCAGATAAGACACGCAATCTCTTTTACAAGATTAAGCTCATGTGATTGATCTTGAGGGTTCAAAAATGTTAATGTAAAGTATTACTAGGTTATGCTAAGGCCTCATTCACACGGACGTTTAAATCAACGCGGTCTAAACTCCATAGGTAGTGTTTTGTATCTGCGCTCAATTGGAGTTACACTGGCGTTCGTCTGACGCTGTTTAACTCCAGCTTGCAGCCCAATGTGTAGTTTCGTGTGTTCACCTGTGGGGGCAGTAATTATTATCTCCACATTGTTTACATGTTAGGATTTGTAGTTTTATATTTTCCTTCAAAACTTGATTTGTTGCAGTTCCCAGAACAATTAAATCATGGGACATATTCGGTCATCCAGAACCATGTAAACGCAGTACTGACATTTTCTTCGCGTTCGCCAGGATTTTGGCAGAACTTGAAATTACAGAGTTGAAAACATGAGAGAAAAACATGCGGACAAATGCAAGACCATTTTAATGAAAAATAACAAGTTTCCCCCAATATCTACCAACAACAGGGTAATACAAGTTGTATTCTGATGAAACTGTACAAAAACAAGACTGGCCAGTGTTACAGTGGTGAGACTGATGATCCAGTCATTTTTACTATGTAGTTTTCTAAATGCACATGCAAATCAACAAAGACTCACCACCCTGGAGTGGCAGTTCAATCACAGTAGGAAATGCAACTGTACTTCAAAATCAGGCAGGAGGCAAGTCGCACTCTACAGTTCAAGGGTAAGAGTCTCAATCCTATGACTTGAGTTTCCTAACAAGCAAACTCTGCATTCAAAATACCATCATTATGTTCTGTTTTGAATATGTAATCAAGGACTTAGCCACAAGTGCTGCTGTCATATTCGGCGAGGTTGTTATTCATACCTTGCAGTTAAAAATAACACCTAGGTCTCGCACCACAGAAAGTATGCTGGTTTACTGTAGGGCTGTGAAAATTATTCCTTCTAATTTATGATTAATAATAATGTGATTAATAATAACAACAACAATAACAATAATGGTGCTGTTATAGAAAAACTGCTGCAACAGGTAAAAATTGATTGCTTGAGGGGGCAATATTTAATCCTTTAAAGTCAGCAATGAGAACCACTTCATTATATGTTTTATTTTTTCACACACGTCGATTTTTCAAAAAGTAGTGTAATTGTCTTCTGTTCTAAACTTCTAATCTAAACACATCCATGTTCATAAGAAGAACAGGAGAATTATGATTTCAACTGTGTTACTATTGTTTACTGTCTTGGCATTTTTGTGATGTTTTTGTCATATTGAAATCAGAACAAATGGAAAAAGTCAAAAGCGTAAATCCAAACCTGTTGACGTAGAATATATATTGAATGTAAAAATAATTAATAGCATGTTTTGCTATTTACTATGTATGCTTAATTACGTAGAACAGCAAAACAGGGACTAATAATTCTTGACTTCAACAAGTTAAGGTAAGAAAAAGCAAAAGAAGACACATTCGACGGTGTAGAAGCTAGATAGAGACGCAGTTGGGGTGTGTGTGTGTCCTCGGGCTGGTGATTAAGAGGGTCTTATCGGAGTGTCAGTCCGGACAGGCCATGATGAATGTGTAGTGCAGAATGAAATGAGAACCCTAAAGCTTGGCATGCATTGATGTATTGTGCCAAGGAAAGCTTCTTTAGATCAATATTAGACCAGTCAAAATTTGGGGCCAGAAATAAACAATTTATAACAGGAATGCAAATGGAAGTCAGAGGAGCAAGTCTGAGGATGGATGAAATGTGCTTCGTTTTCATGCGGTTCAAGTGTCAGTTTCTCACCAGCCAGACTCCAGTCCAGAGTCTAATTGGTCAGACGTCCGAAAAGATATTCAGAGGGTCCTGTCCGCGCTTGACGTCCCTCAGGGAATGTTCCTTAGAGGAAATGTCAAATTAAATGTTCAGAAAATGTCCCTGAGCTGAAACTTTGTATATTCATTAAACTCTGCGCAGGTCAGGTCAAGTCATGGCCTTCAAAATCTCCATTCAAAATCTTGTGTAGTCAAGGACTAGGTTTAATCCCTGTCTGGGAAATTAACCCGTTAATCTCAAATTCAAGGCTCATTGTGTCAAAAAACATGCTTTATGTCTGAATTGCCTTTCAGCGCAGATGTACAAATATAAAAATATAATAAGATACTACAGATAAATGGACATGCACACATGTGGAGGCGGCATCAACACATGCACCAGCTGTGCCTTATATTGCTTGAAACTTTCATGACCAATAGAAATCTAAAAACCCTTTTACACTGACTCACATTATTGATAGTAAATTTTGACTTCTGTAAGGGTACTCCTTTGTAGGGGACTTTGCATCCAGCGGTTGTGTATTGTAAAAAGGGTGAGGGTAATACACAACCGCTGGTGGCATTAGTGTGAAAACACTCAAAAAGGTTCCTAGAATGGCTCTTGGCTTGGACATATGGTTCAAGTGATTAACTGGTATAGAACATTTACACCACACTGTACAGAGGTTCTTGAAAGCTCATCATCTACAAAACCTGTTTACAAGAACAACCTGTTGAACCTAAAGTGGTTCTTCCATGGGTTCGTCTATGGCACCTTTGTCAAATGAGCTGCCACCATCAGTAAGTGGAATGGTAAGTCCTTTAAAATTTGTATATGTATCATAATTTTTAGTGCCTTTTTTTAATTGGTTTTGGATTTTTTTAGTCCTGTTAAATTGGCATTAAGACTGGAATGATCAGTTTATATATATATATATATATCCCAGCATCCCCAACATAAAAATTCTTACCTCTTCACTGTCTAAAGGTGTATTTAGCAGCTAATGATGCACCTCAGACAGTTCATGGTCACAAAACTGGTCTCATTATGCTAAAAGCTGCTGAGTTTGTTTGTGTGAAGAGGGATTTAAAGTGAAACCGATACTTGGTGCAGAAGTAATCCAAGTGGGTTGTGATGATGATGATTGCTGGTATATAATTGAATTATGTTTCCACAGGTATTTCTGCCTTACAGCTGGCCCATGAAAGGGAAAGAAGTTTTGCTAATTGAATGAAGCTGAACTGAGCGATCATCACCCACGCAGTAAGCCTGACCTTCAGGAGCAGCAGAAGGATTTGTCATCCTGTTAACGCCTCGGAAAGAACCGGGGCTTTCTCTGCTGCCTCCATATGCCAAGGAGATGGTTGCCAAGCCCCAGATAAATGTGGGCGTCTATGTGTGTGTGTCAAAGCTCATCTAACGGGAGAAGCCCATCCTCTGCTTTGGACGAGGTAAACAGCAGCCACCCTGCAGCAGGCAGTGCTTTTTCTGTAGTCGTGTGTGGGTTCTGATGACGTCGATGTCATTATGCTGACACTTCTATGTATAGAAAATGAACTATAGAAATGTGCAGAGGTTGAGAGCAATGGGCTGTATGCATTTCAGAGATATCGTCGCTGTCCTTGAATCTCCAAAATCATAAATTTGGGATCATTTCTGTGGATCCTTTCATCGTGAGATGTTCTCACAATGTAAACGTCACAATGTAAAGGGTATTGTCATGGTCGGGTCAGGAAACAAGGACGCATACACAGGATAAGGTTTCAATAGTAAACACAGAGTTTTTTAATCACAACGCAAAATCTCCAACAAGGCAAAACTGAAATGCTCTGTGTAAAGAGGTCCATGCACCAATGCCTTCAGAGTTTCAGACAGTCCAAGCGATACCAGCTCCTCGCTAGCATCCGTCCTCTTTCATCTTCAACCCTATATTTGAGGAAATTGAAAGGACAGAACACACAGGTGCAAGAATCCTCGATAAGTTTTCTATAGCGACTGCAATTACTTTCTTCAGCAGTTCTTACCATGAACCCAACCTCTGCTCTCCAGAATGAGAGTGATCCCGCACCAGATCCCAGGTACGGCCCTCCCTTATAACCCACTCAACCACCAATCACACAACAGGACTAATAATCAACACACATTTGATACAGGTGACAACCTAATACAGGTCCCCCTAGTATTCAGGCGACAAGCTCCGTTGCTGATGTAATCGAGATGGCCCGGACGTGACAGTTATATGTTTGAAAAAAATAATAAATCAAATCTGGAGAAATTGTGCAGTACATTAAGTACGGTAGACCCCCGAATTGTGAAAAACTGTGAATTTATTATGCAGTAAAAAAAGTGCCTAAAAATGTATATTTTGTAGTAACCCTAAATATGCCTGAATAAACATGGTGCCTTTTTTAACCTGTTGAGGCCCTCAAATCTTTCAACCTCATACTACTTGAGCAAGTTCACACATTCTGCTTGGAGCCCTGATCACTGCTTTGTCCGGCAGCTTCTGCGTCTATCATGTTTTATTAGTCATTTCCTAGAACAGCTGGTCCTCCCAGGATTCTAGTGCTGAGGGACCTTTATATGCCAAACCTAAAATTAACAAAAAAATCTTAGAGGAAATCAAAATAAATCTTGTCAGTCTGTATTAACTCTGTTCAAATTAAGCATGGTTTGTGATATCGTTTCTAATGGCATCTACAAGACAATCTTTGTCTCCTGCAATCTGCAGTCTTCAGAGTTTACATTTCATCACCATACACTAGTGATGATGGAGAAACATTAACCTATAACATCATGCATCACACACACACCACTCCCAGTTATCATCTAACTCAACAACCCTCCCTAATACCATGTTTCACTCAGAAATGCATCAGTACACAGAACAAAGATGCACTATGATTTCCAATTCACTTTACCTTCCAAATCATTAAAACGCTGCAACAACTCCCAGTTCAGGGACTCATATTTTATGACAATTTGAATATTAAACAACTGGTTGCCAACAGCTTCATGGTTTCAGCAATACTGAAAGGTTTTCCACTGCATCTATTACAATTAGAGTATTTGTGTGTGTATGCATCACACATAGAGATATATAGAGATGTGTGTGTGTGTGTGTGTGTGTATAGATATGAATACCATGTCACTAACCACATTTTTCATGAACAGTCCCCCCTTCCCTCCCAAAGCTGAAATGGAGATTTTTAATAGAGTCTACAGTTAAATTTGACTGTATTCATGCCTATTGTGATCTGTGAGAGTGGAGTGTGGGGGGGGGGGGGTTGTTTTTTAATAAACGACCAAATAAACTGCCGATGCTTTGTTCCAATGGTTTAAAAAGTGCTGGGTCAAATGACTGTTCAACCCATTGTTCCAGCTGCCACTTGTCCTTGAAAGCTTCCCGGGAGCTCAGATTTATTATTAATAAAAGTATGAAGGCAGTTGCAGTCATCAAAAGAAGTATCACGAATGAAAAACATTCCATTGCGGTGATGAACAGCAAAATGTGCTATTCGTTCAAACACACCAACATTACATTTAAGTACATGTGGGTGTGGAATGAGTCAAATTTCACTTTGTCAAAAACAGCTTTAAAAATACCCTCTATGATTGGCAAATCAAAGTTCCATTCCCAATAATTCCATTCCATGTATGGATGGGATCCCGCAGTTTGCTATTCTATTGGGTAGGATGTCCCTCCAGTCAATACACTAGATGCTAGACAGTATGCGAATGTGTTAGCTGACATAACAGAATTGATAGTTAGTGTTCTCCTCCAAGCATGTTGAGTTCTCCAGTGACATTAGTAGCAAAAAGTGGTGGTGCTTCACACAACTCAGTGGAAACATTGATGAACCTTCACCCTCGTTGATGGTATTGTGTGAATGAGGAGATCCAATAAGTGGCTAGAACTGGACATGACAAGGTCTCCAAGTGGAAGATGTAGTCTATATATGTCTGCAGTGTTGTTGGTTTGACAGAGGGATTCAGAGCACAAGTATTTCAAGATACACTTTATGGACAAAAGTAGTGGGGCACCTGCCCATTAAACCAACAGGGCTTTTAATGACAGTGCATTTAAATACACAGACTTTCATATGGAGCTGGTCCCCTTTTTTGCAGCTATAACAGCTTCCACTCTTTTCGGAAGGTTTTCCTAAAGATTTTGGTGAGTTTCTGTGGGAACTTGTGCCCATTCACTCTGCAGAGCATTTATGAAGTCAGACACTGATGTCGGACGAGAAGGCCTGACTCGTAATCTTGAGGTCGAGGTCAGGGCTCTATGTGGGCCAGTCAAGTTCTTCCACACTGAACTCCTCCTGCCATGTCTTTATAGAGCTTGCTTTGTGCACTGGGGCACAGTCATGCTGGAATAGAAAAGGCTCTTACCAAAACTGTGTCCACAAACTTGAAAGCATGGTGTTGTCCAAAACATCTTGGTATACTGAAGATTGTCCTTCACTGGAAGTAAGTGACCTAGCCCAAAACAGGTGCGTCCCAATAGTGTAGTTTTATGATGCTAATAAATTATGACAAAGTTAAATGTCTGCAGTTAATGGTAATTAAAAACAAGGCTGAACACGTTCTCCATTCATTAAGCATCCTGAGTGCAGCTTATTACAGGGCAACGCCAAACTCCAGTTGATAAATAGCGAGATGCTGCCTACACTTAACCTTGAGAGGCTATTTTCTTGATGAGTGTGTGCCACGCTGGATAGATTCTCTGGATTAGACCGAATATTATGTGAAAGCTTGTCGTCTGGGGTTCATTTCAAAGGTGTGCACTTTGGCGGTCATGTTGCACAAAACAAGCTTAACGTATTAGCGAGGCGGGGTGCTGTGCTTTGATTAGTTTAATCACATAATGTTGCTTTTCTACTTCCAAAGGTTAAGACGAAATACAAAGATGCGCACAAAGACTAATTTCGTTAAGGTTATGCAAGTCAATCTTTGCAGTCACATCAGTTTGTTAGTCACTTCAATTATTGTCAGTTATCTAGTCTTTATTCAGAAATCAGCTAAATAAAATTTTATTCATTCTTTTATTACAGTCGTATACTCGGCAGATGCATTATAGAAACCAATTCTACGGATGATCACTTCTTCCACATGATTTGGTCATAAATACATTCCCATAAAACAGTGAACTGTTCTTTCTTGCTTAGTTTCCTTTCTTGCCACCCCCATCAACCCCACCCCAGTCCCTTGTGCAGAAAGTCTTCTTGCTATGGCAACAGAGATCAGAGATGAATAAGTGCTGAAATGACTGCTATGCAAGCGTTGCTACATTCAGCATTAACTAACTCTCACCGAACATGCTGGCCTTTCAGGCGTGTTAGGAAACCTTGAGAACCAAAGAGTCTCCTTGATGTTCTCCTGTGCGATTGTTGTCCCTTTCAACTCGCATACCTCCATGTTGCCACGGCTCGTTCCCTCTGTACAGGCTTTGAAGCTATGATGAGTTCTGAGGAGCATCTGAATAAGCTCCGAAGGCCTTTGCGATCATGCTATGGCAGGATCCTTTTCTACAGATAATGAGCGATCACCAGCCTAAAGATTTCCATGAGATGTAAATATTAATGCCTGAATCACTCTTAAAAAATGCACATCCCTCATTCCAAAATCTGTGGACTAGTTTCTGAAAGAAAAATGGAAAGAAAAATGAGTTCCAGTGTTTCTGACAGAGAATTGCTAAGCTAACTTAGTATTAGTCTGGTGATTAGCTGTGCTGCTAATGGTGATGTGTGCTAACATTAGGACTGATGTTACTAATGCTGTGGGTAATTGTTGTGGAGTGAAGTTTTGTTAGGAAATAAAACAAAACGCAGTGTGTTCAAGTGATTTTACCTAGGGTATAGGGACATGAGGTGGGGCAGGCAATTTAGAATATGATTATATGCACAATTGTTTAATAACTACTAATACTCACAAACACTTCTTCTGCCAAGAAACGTAGTTACTTTAGAATACAGCATACTGTTGCCAAGCAACCATGGACTTGTGAGGAAAAGTTGTCCATCATTTTAATGGTTTGTCATATAATGATGAACATTTTTGCTCACCAAATTACTATAGCAATGATCCCATATTCCCACAATATCCCATATTCTCCTAAGAAATTCCATGTTACCACCAGCTTATGTCTACTGAGTTAACATTAGCGTATGCCCCTTTTCCCACACTGGGGCTCAACCTCCATTTGTTCCCAATGTCCTATACAGTGCAATACATAGGCATTACATACTGGCGTCTGCACTCAAAGTAAGTAAACACTTTAATATAAAGTCTGTGGTATTAGAGAAAGAACCATTTTGCCTTTTAGCTATATTTTAGCCTGTCAACAAGCCAATCAGTCTCCTTCTTGTTAAGAAAACAGGTTCTTTCTTCAGCTATTAGTTCAGTATAACAGTGGTCCTTTCTCAGCACACTGGTGATTAGAGAGGTGGCTCATTAATACGGACTTCAGTTGTGTGGTTGCCGTAGGTGATTGTATGTATATTTTACAATGGCTTCAAAACACATTCACGATTTTATGTGGAACTATGCATTTTAAAATGTAGATAAAAAAAATACATGTAGGGAGGCACTGACGAGCTGTACTGTGTCTCCGTAATGTTTAATGTGTTCCGGTTTCTTAAGGATGGAAGATGCTCCATTCGGGAGCTTTGTATTTTGCCCGACCACCAAAATAGCTCCAAGTCTGAAAGGGTTGACCCTGATGCGACTGACCCTGATGCTAACTGACGTCAGCAGAGCCAAAGATTTGATTCAAAATCAGAAGCTGAAACATTCTGCATATGTCCTCAAATACACAAGACAATGGTAATTAAATGAATAAAGTGAAAGAGATTATAGTCTGTTAAATAGAACATACTTTGTTCTTTATAATAAACAAAGAACAGGCATCCAAAACATCAGAAAAAGTCTTTTTCCACCCACCCTCCTTTGAGGATACAATTCAGTAATTTGCTTGTGAATTATTAATTCATGCTGCCTTGATAAAACAAGCTCACAAAGTGAACAGTTAACTGTACATTAACTGACAAATGTACTGGGACGCCTGACCATGACACTAACAGGGACTTTAATGACATTGCATTCTGATACATATGGGGGTTGTCCTCCTTTGCAGCTGTAACAGCTTCCACTCTTTCTACAAGATTTTGGAGTTTCTGTGGGAATTTGTGTCCATTTATTCTGTAGAGCATTTATGAGATCAGACACTGATGTTGGTGAGAAGGTCTGGCTCACAATCTCCATTCCAGTTCATCCCAAAGGTGCTGGATGGGGTTGAGGTCATGGCTCTGTGTGGGTCAGTCAAGTTCTTCCACACTGAACTCATCCAGCCATGGTTTTATGGAGCTGCTTTGTGCACTGGGACACAGTCATGCTGGAATAGAAAAGGTTCTTGGTATGAAGTATTAAAATTAAGCCCGTCACTGGATGTAAGGGGTCTAGCCCAAACCCAGAAAAACAGGTGTATCCCAATATGTTGTTCATACAGTGTAACTGTAGACTAACTTTAAATTCAGTTAAATTACACCATTACAGTTACTAATAACCTAACTAATGTGAGTTAATATGCATTTAGGAAGAGTACAAGCAATTAGCTTAAAGATTAACATTGAACAGCATGGCTGCTCCATGCTGTTAAATGTTATATTTATGTTGTTAAATACTTGCGTATGTCCATGTCACCTACTGCTACTTCTATATGAACAGTTATTGTACAGCCTGCCTGCATGGAACCTGAGCTGATGTTCCAAGCTATTTGTACCTTTTTTGTACAAATTCTGCCACATGTTATGTGTTATGGGACTAAAGGTGCAGTTTATAGGTTGCATGCATTTCTAAAATCTAATACAGAGAATGCACTGATATCACTTTCCCACTGGAACATGCCCCCTGAGTCGGACTAAATGGCAAAACATGCTTCAACATGGCTGCTTTCAGCAGGGGAAACCAAGAGTAAAAGAAATGATCTGCTTAAATTAAAGGCAGTTGGAATCGACTGTGATCCTTACACTTACCAAAGAACCTGTAGTCCATGGACAGGTTCAGGGATCAGGTTACCCGACATTTATTGGTACTTGATTTTAACACCAGAGAAATACACAAAACCAAGCCTTAAGGCATACACTAAATGTCACGACTCATGGTCACATGTCAATGTCCATGGATCACTGGTTCTTTATATTTTTATATCATTAATGAATATTAACCCCCCGCCCCCACCATTGAGTATAGTGGGATGTAGTATCATTGTCCTGGGGCATGTGTCACTGTAAATTGGGGTCTAGTGACATCCCTGGTACGAAGGTACTTTCACTGAAACCACAAATAACTCATAGCCTGTTTTGCGTATACTCCCACATCCCACAGTAGAGTATCAGAAGTTGCTTGGAGGCCAGTTCTGATGACTGGAGTCACAGCACCTGCACAAAAGAGCAAGTCTTGTACTTGGTGTTTGCATTGCTGGTCTCTAGCTGCACACCAGCCAAAGAAGTGTCAGTGGAAATATTGAGTCTGGCACCAGAATACCTGCAACAGTTAGAAGGTAGGCCTGCCAGAATGAACCATTTAGGATATTCAGATGAATAAGCTCAGCAATGATATCGGCCTAATAAATGAGTACAGCATTGTGTAAAACATCAACTAACAATAGGTATCTGAGGGTGTTTACACTGATACAGAATAATTAAACATACTCAATTATTTGTGGGGAGCAGCTCACTATTTCAGGTTTGGTTTTTGTACAGCAGCCTAGGAATTGATTGAAGTCCATAAACACATCCTCCATGTAGTTTCTGCTAAATTATACATAGGTTCATTCCTTTTCCAGGGATTGTAGTACATAACATTATTAGTACATGTCAAATCTCCATTTCTGTTCTTTATCATTATTTGTTACATAATTTGAAAAGGCCTGTTGTTATTTGTGCTACATTAAAATTCCTAACTGACTAATAGAAACAGTCCAATAGGACTTAGAATCAAATCTTTTTACACTGGTTTGCGCCAGTTCCTGCCGTTGCAACATTTTAAACTGGGAGTGAGGAAACAGTACGAGTCATGCTGCTCGCTCTGCGGTGCCTGGAGTAGAGAGCTTTCACACCAGACCAGGAGAACCAGAGACTGGTACTCTGAAACACTCCTAGGCTCGAAAACAGTGTTTACACTCAAGGGAGGCATCCAGAAAAAGCTGTAGTGTGAAAATGAGGTGCTGGTAAAGCTTTGCACTGATAATACAATAAAACAAACCCCAAAGTTCTTCAGATGACTAACATCCATTTTCTTCTCCTTCCTTATAGTTTTCACTATTTCAAATCGGTTATTTGCCTCTTCGTCTTTACCATCATAACACTCAGGCGGCAAATGGTCTGTGTCTTCTCAGAACTCGCTACCCAGCACAGTCAAGTAAATGATTATCCATATATCAGCAGTGTAGTTCTACTTCGGATGAATTCTTATGAGCCTATGCTATAGTTAAAGTTCCATCATTAACGCAGTGATAGCAGTGGGAATTTTCTGCAGAATCAGGGAGCAAGAATCAGATGCACATTTCTCACATCTCAGCTCTGCTTCAAAGGGCTCCACTCCTCACTACCTCTGTACCTTCGGTTCAGTACGTCACAGCCGGTTAAGTTGTCCGAGCCCTTGACATGTTCCTTTTTAAAATCTAATCATGGCAAAGTCTCACTGCTCTAGGGTGCTTGCCTTTTAGTAGTCGAACAAGCACCCCCTACTACTCCATAATGCACAGTCATTCTATTCTCATTAGCACTTGATTTCTCAGTCAGGATCTCATTTTTCTTTCTATCTTTCTTTTTTTTTTTTTGAGGAAGTGGCCATGCCCAATTTTCCACAGCCTCTGCACTTAAAAGGGGTCAAGCATTTATCCGTAACACAAGATAGACATCTTGCTAGCTGGCAATGCAGTATAAGAGTAATACACAGTCTTCGAAAGGCATAAATTAGGAATATTATTTTATTTAGTGTACTCAGATGTATGTTTGAAGCCCAAAATCAAATTCCATAAAACCTCTTTTAAATGTTCATTTACTATGGCTAAAAAAAAAAGTCGCTCTAAACCTTCTGGAGGTGCTAGATACAGTACAAGCCGAAGTCTAAGCAGTGTGTTCTAGTTACATGTTAGAAATAGGAACCTCAGCTCTATCAGCTCTATGCCATATATGGTAGCATCTCTAAGAACCTTCAAATTTTGCCTTATTTCATTAAGAACACGCCAATGTTGGATTAATACTAACCAGTAATGGAGTCCGCTATAGGCAATACAGGCGATAGCCTAAGGTGGTAACTTGTCATGGGGAGCACCAGCCCTCCTGAAATTGTGCTCCTGTGGGAAGGCCCTGCTGACTGATAGCCGGTCCCACTCCCCAACGGCGTGTTCTTACACAGTGTAAATGCATGTTGTCATCAAAGCTGTGAAAAACACTGACTATTCCCTCCCCCGACTTTCGGTGCACATCAGGACCAAAGAAAAAACATAGGAGCACTAATGTGAGGGTGTTTTCACAGGAGTATAGTAACCTATGAGAAGATGGACTTGCCATGTTTGTGCTTGACTATGTGACCACAGAATCCAACAACTTTACAAGACAAAAAGTGTCCTAAGAGATTATGCTACCCATTAAGCAGTTCTACTGAGGGTTAATCAGTTCTAATGCATGTCATTAAGTAAAGCAAAGTGGCCATTTATAGTATATGAATTCTTTCTCTGCATTTAACCCATTCACCAAGTGAAGCAGGGGGCTGCTACCTATGAGGGCCCCGAGTAGCAGTGTGTGGGGACAGTACCTTCCTCAAGGGAACCTCAGTGGTGACACAAGCAGTTGAAATTTGAACCCACAACCTTCTGATTGCAGTGGCTATGCCCTAAACACTAGGCCGCAATTGTAATAGTATAGTAACACTTTGCAGAATAGGTTGCCTACACTGGAACTAACATACTATTAGAAATTTAATGGGACTGCAATGGTCATTATATGAGAGAGAACTTGAGAATTGACTTTTGACAATTAGGACCTGAACCGAAGGCCTAGTCATGGTTCATCACTGAGTTATTTTTCCATAACGCTGAAGAGGTTTCCCTTATAAAGTAATCTACAGCTTTAAGTCATTGACTTTGGTGAGACCTGCTATGAAAATACAAGCCTGCCTCCATTTTGTAGCGAACACTGCAAAAGACTGCATCCCTTAAACCATCTAGGCTTAATAGAATCCTCTGAAAGGAGAATCAAGTGCTAAACCTGTCACTCCAAGCACTCTGTTGGGGTTTATGGAGACAGAAAAATGATTATGTCCCTTCCAGTACATGTTCACAGTGCTGTAAAAGTGGAACTGTAATAACAAAACCATCCATTATTAAAGTTTCATCAAAAAGTCAGGAGACATCTACTCATCACATTTACATAGTGACGATATTAAAGTCTTATCAATATTTAACATTAATTACTGCATTGCTTTCTCTTGCCCCTGCTCAGATTGTACTTTATCCCATGACACAGTTCTCTATAGTGTGGCTGGAGTGGCCATGATAAGGCAGGCGGTATTCTTGAGGACTTTTCTGGTCACTTATACAAAAGGCACAGATCAAAAATCTAAGCAAATAAACCTTGTGGCTCTAATGCAGGATTTTATGGCAAACTGGCAAGTTGCTTATCATCATGGTTCACTGAGCATTCTAAATGTGAGAGAGGCCTTGTTTACACTGGTTTTTTAAATGTGTCTTGGGTAATCGGATCACACGTAGACAGCTGGGACTGACTGTTTACACTTGTGTCTATCATGTGTCTTCAAGGTGTGCTGCAGGGCCACCTGGGTTCAGATTTCTTTACCAAAGTTAGAAGCACTATGGTTCAGTTCTTAAAAATATTGCAATCAGATTATTTCCTTTGTTGTATAAGTAGATATGGTTAAGTGAGCTCTCCCACTGGTTAAGCCTTCAGGTACTGGATTCCAATTTATAGTTCTCTGACCCTTAGAACTCAAATTTCAACAAGTCTGAAACAGTCTAAAACTGGCATTCGCCCTCCTACAGTTTGCTACTCTTTTTTTCAGCCACTTTCTGGGCCGCTCTCCAGACCCCCCTCCCTCTGCGGGTTTGCCCCTCCAACTTGTGGGCGGAGACTATCCTGAAAGTTCTCCCAGAACCAAAGATCTTGTTTCTGTTTGTTTCTAAGAACTTATATAAAAGAAATGGAGCCATTTTTGGTTCTTTATGGCTGTTTGTGTGTGGTGCCGTTTTTTTAAATGACAATAACTTTGGCTTTGCATGACACAGCAACACCAAACAAAGTTTAGCATGACATCTGACACCTGGAGCATCAACACAAACCAGGGGATCGTCCATATAACGAGGTGTTTTGATGACAATTTCGGCACTTTTGGCACTGACCTGTGCTGCTCATGTTATAAGGGTTTTTTTGCAAATGAGATGAGAGAATATGAAGAACATTTTTTAAAATCTACATATAATATGTTGGCAAGGCGATTGTGATTTAAGCCTTTTTGAGTGCTCAGTCTTTCCCACCGGTGATAATTGTAAGTTCTAAAGGCAAAAACAAAAATCACAAATAAAAGCTCATGGAGTGTTAATGACTTGCGCATGAATGTGCATCATTTATAGAGATGAAAAGTCAACATGATGGTCATACACTCACTCAGTGACTCACCTTGAGGAAGTAATTTTATTCTTACATCAGTCTTCTGTTCCATCAGTCTCAGGTAATCATGCTTATATACACGCCCCCACCTTCCCAACCCCCAACCCACCACACCACACACTACCTTTCTCCTTTCTGGCAGCCAATGAGACTTAATGCAGCCTCTCACATACAGTAATGGAGACTGTTTTTCAACATATTATTTGGATCATAGAAACTGACTGACAGCCAGGATGGAGCCTCAGGCAGAACCATGCAGAGACTGAGCATTGCTTGGATGGAGAATGTGAAGGGCTGAGCAGCATAAATCAGTGTATATGTGTGTGTGTTTGTGTCAGTAAATGTGTGTGTATGTACCTTTTAAAAAGTAAAAAAGAAGAGTCTTTCAACAAATAATGAATCTTCCAGAAACCACAGGAAAATACAAAAACCTTACTGTATTCCTGCAAAGACGTCAGCAACATCCAACAGGTTTCTGCACATCACCGTTCATTACTCAACAGCATTCCATCATTACAACTGCAATTTTAGTTACTATGTTTATCCTTCCAGCAAGTAGGTCTTAATTGTGTCCCTCGGAAGCATTCTGCCTCTTAGGTGCAGTTCTGGCTTGGTTGAGTTCCTCTGAAGCATGTCTCTAATTACAATCTAATAACACAGGCACTAAAGCCCGCTGTGCAAATTCAATATCCACCTCATGGTAGCTGGTGCACGGAACGCTATGCACACATTGACCTCTGGTCACATTAATTCCCATTTCAGGGCCTCATTACTACTTCTGTTCTTCAGTGTCTAAGATGAATCATTGTACAGTCTTTGCAGCAACACAGGTTCCTAAATGTTCCTGGCTTTGACACACAGGACAAAAAATAGACGTCAGCAACATCCAACAGGTTTCTGCTCATCGCCCCTCATTACTCAACAGCATTCCGTCCTTAAAACGTTTCTATGTTCATCCTTCCAGTAAGTAGGTCTTAATCATGTCCCTCTGAAGCATTCGGCCTCTTCAGTTCAATTCAGGTACAGAAGCTGGACATTATGTGGAATTCCTTTAAACTTTAGAAAGTATGTTAACTTGAATTAGACATAGTAAGTATCTAATAAAAAAAAAAGATTGTTTTATTACTTAAAATTTTCACTTGATCTATTTACTGAAGTGATTGCATTCTGTGGTGTTTCAGCCGAGGCTCACTGAAGCTGTTGGTCCATGGTGGTCCAGCACCTCACTAAGAAACTTCAATTTTTACATTAATTTTGTTTCCAGTATATAAGTTCCCTTTGTTTGTGCTGCAGTTTTGCAGTTGAGGGAGGTAAATTGGTCAGGATAACACAAAACCTGACCCTATCCACAGCAATGAGAAAGTGCTCTGAGTAGGGCATCTCTGGGGAGCTGTTATTTGGATCTGGTAAAAAAAAAAAAAGTTTAGCCCACTTGGCAGCTACAGCCACTGGTCTCTCCTCAGTGTTTGAACATTTTCGCTAAAGGTCCACCTTCTCATTCATCAGCACAAACGTGGGCTTCCTGAACTCTCTGGAAGTTCAACTTCAGCTTGGTGTGCCACAGACAGCTTCAACCAAGGGTGTATACAATGTGTGTTTTGTGTGTAACACCAGGTGCTGTCAGTGCCTGCAATCAGAAGGTCATGGGCTTGAATTCCAGGACTGCTACTGGCACCATTGAGGTACCTTTGAAGTACCATCCCCACACAAACTACTCCCTGGGTGCTGCATCTCTGGCTGCCCACTGCTTCACTTGGTGAATGGTTAAATACAGAGAAAGAATTCCACACTGTTCACACTGTGAGGTGCGGTGATGTATTTGCACATGACAAAAATGGTCACTTTGTACTTTACTTTTGAGTTTAAACCAGTGTTGAGGACACTACGGTACAAAGTAACTTGTCACAATTATATTTTCCTGTAGTGAATAACTATAATAAGAATAGTTACAGTCCAATAGCCTTCGTTACCACTGGTATCTATGTTTAGTAACATATTTGATGTTTTGTTCCCTTCATTTTGCTAATTTCCCACCTGTGGGACCAATAAAGGGTTTTCTTATGTTATCTTACCTTATTGGTCACAGCTGTAAGTTTAAAATATGATTGAAATGATTCCTTGCTCACTTCCTAATTATGTTGATAATTGAGCAGACAGACAAGGGCAGCTTGTTTGCAACCGAAACTGAAATGGGTGAAATAGGTGTAAAACAGTACAAATACAAAATGAACATTTTCTGTTTTTAATAATAATAATATATTACAGACACGCGTTGCTTATTAGATCAGTAAATTTCCACACTACATATAATACTGTGGTCAATTTGCCTCACTGCTGTGAAAAACATGCTGTAAAGTTGTTCACAGTGTTTAAAGCTTTTATTTCAATAGCACTTCACCTGCCACAGGCAGAAACAGCATCCCCTCATTGCTCTGTCACTGGAGCGTTGCTTTTCCCTGAGGGCTTTAACATGTACATCTGTATCGGATGTGGAACGCCTAAGTAAAAAAAACAGGCCGGAGTTAAGGCTTGGAGGTGTGCCAAAAACCCTCTCAGACAATTTGAGGGGGGATTCGGTGTCTGCCCAGCGGCGCTGTAGCGTGCCGCACTTCCGTCAAGTGTACGACTCTGAAAGCAGTAATAAATCATTATCGCCTCGCGCATGTGTCGAGCTTAATGTGAACTCGCCCCCACTGCAAGCGCAGGCATTTGGTTGCCAGATTTTACATAATCCCTTCCCAGCAACCGTTATTTTCCTCTCCAGTGAGAAGGTGCAGGTTAGGAACGCCTTGTTCATTTTTAGTCCTGGTAGCAGGGTGCAACATGTGGAATGTATCCTGCAATTAAGATACAACATGAACCGTATGCAGTTCCTTTTAACTGACAGGATACTTGTTGGCTGCCTCCACAAGAGATTCTGTGCATAATATTTATCCCCCAGCAACAAGGAGTAGAAGAATTCATCAATGCTCAAAAAATGATACAGCCTTCCGGAAGCATTAAAAGTTTACTGGAAATGCAGCGTTTCTCTATTTCCTGTTTTGTTATTTTCCTTTTCATTTGTATACACGATAGGGGCAAAAGTATTGGGGCGCTTGACCTTTACACCAACAGGGACTTTAATGACATTGCATTCAAATACATGGAGTTTAATATGGAGTTGGTCCCCCTTTGTAGCTAGAAAAGCTTCCACTCGTCTTGGAAGACTTTCCACACGATTGTGGAGAGTTTTTGTGGCCATTCATTCTGTAGAGTATTTAAGAGATCAGACACTGATGTTGGATGAGAGGGTCTGGCTCACAGTCTCCGTTCCAGTTAATCCCAAAGGTGTTGGATGGAGTTGAGTTCAGGACTCTTTGTGGGTCAGTCAAGTTCTTCCACACTGAACTCCTCCAGCCACGTCTTTATGGAGCTTGCACTGGGACACAGTCCTGCTGGAATAGAAAAGGTTCTTCCCCAAACTGGGTCCACAAAGTTGGAAGCATGGTGTTGTCCAGAATGTCTTGATCTGCTGGAGTATTAAGATTGTCCTTCACTGGAAGTAAGGGGCCCAAACCCTGAAAATGCACTTGTCCATACAGTGTATATTAGGGTCAAGGTGGTCCTACATATTTGCATTTATATGTAGGACCACCTTTTGTAAAAGTTATCTATCTGTCATTGGAACAATTGCTTCTAACTAACCTTTCACTTTCATAACTGACACTGTAAAAAATGTTAAAAGCCGAGTTTGTGGTGTTTTTAACACACTGATGACCAATTAAACAGACGTGAATCTTATCATTTCTCTTTAAGCATTTATCTGTTGAAATATGAAACTGAGAGACATTACCGAATGTCTCCATGTTCACATATTAACCTAGTTTTTACTGAACCAGCAAAGGGATTTCATAAGTTGAGCAGATTTTGCAGGCTTTTGCACTAAAGCACAAAGAGAAAAGGAAAAACTATGCTGAATGAAGAGATGAAAAAAGGAGGTGAGAAGAATTAAGCAAAGAGTGTAATGGAAAAATTAAGTGAGGAAGAAAACAAGGAAGCGTGGAAATATCTATAAAGAAGACTCACATGATGGTTGATAATTCATGACTGAGTGTAGGAGCGGTAATAACTTTAAACAGTGAGAGTGATGATAATGGTGACTAGCCACATGTGAGACGACAGTGAAAGTATGGAATAAAAAACAGTGGGTTAATAAACAGAACAGAGTGGAGAAATAGCTCCCTCTGGTGGTGGCCCGGGGTGATACAGCTGACAGCATACCTCCAGTCCTGCACATAAACCATTCAGCTGCGTATCTTTAAAGCGTGTGTCACCAACATGTTGCTCAAAATGTCTTGGTCTTGGGTGCCCCCAAGGACCACATGAGTCGCCCTCGGACCTTTAAAAAAAATAGCACAACTCACCAGTTAGCAGCGTCTAACATTACATTTTATCCTGTTGCTATTCATCTTAAATCACATTTGCATTTATATAGATTTTAAAATGACCATATCTAAGGAAAAGCATTTAAAACATGTTTATTATACATGAAGTTTGGATAAGTAAACTCTGTTCTAGTGTATCAAACTGGTAGCCCTTCGTATGACTCAGTACCCGTGAAGTAGCTCTCAGTTTCAAAATGTTGGTGACCCCTGCTTTAAAGTGTAAGCGTGAAGTGTCAATTTGTTATACGCGAACACACTACAGCACACACACAGTGTGAAATTCCTCTCTGCATTTAACCCAAATGAAGCAGCAGGCAGCCAGGAACACAGCGCCTGGGGAGCAGTGTGTGGGGACAGTATCTTGCTCAAGGGAACCACAGTGGTGCCACTAGCAGTCCTGGGATTCGAACCCACAACATTACACCATCTGCTCCCCTTATACAGTATTTTAAAATTGTGATCAATCTGCCAATCAATAATAAACATTTAAGAATGAATTCAGACTAGATATTTTAGATTGAGTGATCTCACAGTTGATGGAAGCAACAATTAATACAGTCAGTCAGACATTAGTGTATTACTATACAAAGACAGGGCCGCTGGATTTAATCCCGTTGGAGGTTATGTCCAGTAAACTGGAGGCCATTCGAAATCGAGAGACTTGAATCATGAGATGATGTACTAGAGTAGGATTTGTCATTATTTTTGAAGATATTCACCACAGTCATTGAACACTTTGCACTCGTGATAAATTATCTGTTACTCTATTTTCATTCACTTCTTTAATTTTATTGTATGTTATTCAGTTGTGTTTTCTGCTGCTGTAATACAAACATTTCCACACCTGGGGATTAATAAAGTATTATCTCCTCTTATCTTAGATTTTTCTTTCAGAATACTTAACCTTTCCACCCACCCATGTTGACATCAATCTTCTCTAGCTTGAGAAGAAAAAGATGTAAAATGTCTCTAAGCCAGTGTGAAGGTTTAGTGGATATAAAAGAGCTTTAGCAGATATTAAGATAAATATCAGTAGTAATGTACATGTTTTTATATTCCTTTTTAAAACAGTGATTTTGTGCTTATATCAATCTCTGCTTTTGCTACACCATTTTATTTTTCATGCACTCAAAAAATTTACAAGAACCAGTGGGATTGTTTAACCTAAAAACTGAATCTATCCTGACATTAAATAATGATTGATGATTGTGCTGCCTAAAATAATAATTGGTCCAAGTTTAAATGGACCAGTTTTAACTTCAAAAGACAGTATGTTTTCAGTGTTACTCCATCAGAAAATTAATCTGATGTTAAGGTGAGAAGGCCTGTATACATGGCTTTCACTAGCTATGAAGGCACAGAGGTTCTAATCTTGGTAGTTTTTCATTTGTTTGTTTATTATGTATCTTAGAGTAAAATTCAATATGGAAAAATAGACATCTTGATACTTTGGTGGTAAAAAGCTTAGCTTAGCAAAACTATCCAACAGCAGTGAAAAGATTTGTCTGCAACTTACCTCAGGAGTGGACTTACAGCAATCTGCCATTAAACCTTCGTGTTGGCAGAACAGCTCTGACCTGTTGAGTCCACAGAGCCTCTGAAGGTTTGCTGTGGTTTCTGGCACCGAGATGTTAACAGCAGATTGGATTGAGATCTGGGGAATTTGGAGGCCATGTATACTCCTTGGGTTCTTGTTCCTCAAACGGTTCCTGATCAATGTGGGCTTTATTCTGCTATGTCATTTGTCACCATTGCTACAAAGGGGTGTACTTGGTCTGCAACAATGTTTATGTATGTGAGGGGTGTTGAACTCCAGTCCTGGAGGGTCTTGGTCCGGCACGTTTTGGTGATTTCCCTGCTCTTCACCTCACCAGTTAATTGTCACCAGAACCTCCAGGTCTGGAGTTTAACACCCCTCTATGTGATCAGTAGGTCCACATGAATGCCAGGAGCCAAGGTTTCCCAGAGGCCTCTGTCGCAGATCTCAATCTGCTGTTAACATCTTGGTACCAGAAACCACATATAAATATATATAGATAGTTTGCGGCAGTGTGTGGGTGTGTGTGTGTGTGTGTGTAAAATGCACAGGTTGATATTTTTACCAACTATTGCAGTGTGTGTAAAAATTAAAAACGCCTCCATATGTGTTGTGAGTGCAGTAGTGTGTGTGTGTGTGTGTCTGAGTGCAGTAGTGTGTGTAGAGCAACATACTCTGCTCTTAGCATCACTATTTTAATTGTTGCAGTAAAATAATGTGTAGTTTTACATTTTCAAGGTATAATAAATTATTTATATGTATTGTTTTTTATTTTTCTCCAAACATTTTTTGTTTGGAATTTTGAATCAAGTGTGGTCAATAGTGTATAAAACAAGAGAGACATTTTACACAGACACACTCCCACAAATTACAAAAACAATAAC
>JBBPCY010092312.1:6342-22325 GCA_037974405.1 Brachyalestes nurse
AACAAAAAGAAAGAGTTGACATTTGTCAGGTTAAACTCAGTGAGCATAAGGGACAGTTGGCCTGGGGTGAGGCTGTACTTTTTATAGTATAGTATTGTATAACATTTATTCAATTGGTTATTTTAGTTCGCTGTTTCTATTTTCTCCTCTTGTTCTGTGCACTTTGCTGCTGTAACAATGCACATTTCTCACCTGTGGGACTAATAAATGGTTTTCTTATGTTATTTTAAATCTGCACGATATATAGTGAAACAAAACAATGTTCCTCCAGGATCATGGTGCAATGCAAAACAATTTAAAACAGCAGAAGACTACAGAACAGGACAGGACAAGACTACACGCAGTGCAAAAAGAAAGTTCCATGATGGCTAGCCAATTGCAACACATTTGCAGGGACACTGGTGATACTTTATTTCAGATTTTTGGAAAACACAAACAAAGGAGAAGTGGCGTTTGATATACAGTCAGACCAAAAGAATTCCAAAATGAGGCACTGAACTCAGTGTTGCTTCAGATATATATATATATATAGTCAAATAGAAACCTCCAGAATCCTCTTTGAAGCCTACTGTGGTGTAGGAGAGGGAAGTCCAGGAAGCACCAGGTACAGCCACTGGGTTCTACCTGGTCAGTGTCTTTCAAAGTGGGAGAGGGACTGGCAGGCATACTTTTTCAACTTCTCTGCTACAGAAGATATAGACAGACAAACACAGAGCTAGTCAGTAAGTTCTGGCGCAGGCTGGGTTTAAGTAGTGAAAGGAAATGCAGAACAGGTGCTGATAATCAGGTCATTGGGAGAAACCAAAATGAAAGTAGAAGCAGGGGGAAAGCGAGGTACCAGGCTCAGCCCTCCAGTGACTGGGATGTCTCCAATGACTTAAAAGTTTTCTTTCTTAAAACACCAAAAACTAAAAATGCACTTTTGACATTTGGTTTATGTTACTACATTATATTATTTAAAACCACAATACACAGGAAAAGCAATTTATGTAATGGTTGACTATGCTGCTATTCTCTAAAACAAAAAGAAAGAGTTGACATTTGTCAGGTTAAACTCAGTGAGCATAAGGGACAGTTGGCCTGGGGTGAGGCTGTATGGGTCAGTCTCTGTGTGGTAGATTAACAGAGGAGTTGCCCCGTAACTGCCTCACAGGGATTCGGCGGACTGCCTGCTCCAAATGAAAGAACGTGACAAACGCCAGTGACCACATCAACCCCTGTCGCTCAGCCACACGCTGCCAGCCGACTGCTCTCTTCCACAGGGAGGCTCTCCAGGGCCCCACTTGACAATCAAACACGCAATGACCGATGATGTGGCATTGGCTGAGGGAGCAAACTTGACTTGCTCGACTTGTTTGACAAAGTTCAGGAACTTCAAGAAGGTCAGAGAGACATAAGTGAATTCTTTACTTGTTGGGTAAGCCTACGCTATCTGAAATAAAAGATTAACAGTGCTGTGTAAGGGAATAATTACACACATATCATATGCATATTGTTGGTTAACTTTTACTGGCACACCGGGCACCCCGAGCGTAAGTAAAAGTAGGTAAATATTGTGGTAGGTGGTGATTCCCAGACTTGGAGGTCCACATTTTCCCCCATTATTGGAAGAAAATACAACGAAAGATTTTGGGCAATGCTGCACTTTATTACTTTTACGAAAAAAACAAATAAGGCAAACAAAGGGAAAAAGAAAGAAATGGCAAAAAATATCCTTCTCTAGGTTGAAAGATTAACAAAATCTGACAAAAGAGGCAAGGTCAAGCGAGTCACTTGAGGAACATAATGAATATGAAGCTGAGTGTTGCAAAATATACAGAGAGTATTAATGATTCTTTTATTTACTGAACCTTTGCAGGGATTTTTTTCTTAATTTACTTTTAAAAGTAACAGCAAGAAAAATCTAGTTTCAAAAGAAGACTTGTTGATCCCAAATTTTGGACAGGCAAAGTGGGCTTTTCCTAGTCTCTGACTTTAGTCTCGGACGTTCGCCTTGTCTCTAGACTGTATTAGCGTTACAATTATTATCATCACTATGGAAACTTTTACTCAGATGCAGGCCTGCAGTTCACTGTGGAGCCTCTCGACATGAAACGACAGCTAGATTGATGGTTCACCACACTGTTTGTTTTTTTTTCTTTAGTGTAACTAGTGAATTGTGGGTCGCTACTGTCCTTTTGGGACAGAAAAAAAAAATGCTGTGCCTCCACTGATACCCAGCAGATCTCTTCAAATCGCAGTTTAATGTAGTGTTAGAAATTGTTGTATTATTCTAACTGAGTCAGGATGCATTCATGCCAGACCAGACTCTTTTATGTTCACCAGTTTTGTAACCAACTGTAACCTTAAGATTTGTTTTTGTTATTTATGATCATTCCTTTTGCTAGTTATTTTTAAGGTATTAAGTTACAAATTAAAGTACTCTTTAAAATAAGACAAAATTACATATGTTTCTGGACATTTGAGAGGCCTTAACTGGAGGGCGCCCACATGCTTCAATCAAATTATACCGCATCCAAAAACAAAATATAACTTTAAAAAAATAAATAAAATGATCAGAACAAATGTTTAGTAAAAGCCAAGGTAAGCATGATACAATATTAATGAACTATTGTGTTTTTTTAATTTTACTTAATTTTTACACTTAAGAAACCTTCATATGTGTGTTCTGATGATCTTCAACCTAGTGTTTTCTTCCTCATTATATCTGAAACCTGCTGATTGTGGCTCTTCTGTAATATCTCTGTCACAATCAATGGCAGTAACAGTAGGTCCAAGATAGATAAGGACTACGCCTGATATGCAAGGGCTGATTACAGTGTTCAGTCAAAAAGTCTGTTACCTCCATCTGTCACTTTCTGATGATTATTTGATTTGATTCTTGCTTTCCTTTCTCTCAATTGTAGCGCTCTCTGGCAGCTGTCCATTTTTGTTTCCCCAAAAACAAATTAACAGCGAACCAAGCCAAGCCAAGCCACCCACTAATAGCTAGGGGGCCTGGCTCCCCAGAAGCGCTGCAATGTTAGCGTTAACTCATTAAAATCACCGGAGAGTGTTATAAATGATGCATGCTCTGCTGTCTAACTGTTGTATTCGAACATTTTCAAAAGCCTGGTCCAACACATCTCTGCAATTCTAATGCATAGGCTTGCAGACACAGTCAGTTACATTTAATTCAGTATACTGTATATTCTGTTAATCAACATACAGCAATTAGACAGTAGGCATAAAACAAATGTACACTCATGCAAAATCAAAACATCCCAGTCAAAACACTTTGTGACACTTTTCTAATTATGAAAAAATCTATTAGAGCATAGATTCTATATATTTCCTGAATATTACATATTCACAAAAAAGAAAAAAACAACAAAGTGGCAGGTACCCAAATTGTGTACAGGCCTCACTTTTGTTGTCTTCATTGTCTTTTTTCCAACATGTTAGAGAAGCTGGATGGCCTAGTGGTTAGGGTTCGAGTCCCAACTGCCAGTGTCACTTCTGAGGTACACTTGAGCAAGGTACTGTCCAGGGCTGGACTGGGACAAAAAATCTTACCGGGCAAATTTACCATCGGTCCACCGGGCAAATGCCCAATATGCCCAATGGCCAGTCCAGCACTGGTACTGTCCCCATACACTGCTCCCCGAGCGACCCTCAGTGGTGGCAGCCCTCAGCTTCACTTGGTGAATGGGTTAAATGCAGAGAAAGAATTTCTCATTGTTCACACTCTGTGCTGTGGTGTGTTCGTGACTATAAGGGTTGAAAATGAAAAATAAATGTTAAATTAAGAAAATATAGATTAGCCTTTTAAACTGCAACTCCCCCTTGGCCCCTCAGACAGCTCTAATCTGTCATGACAAGGCTCTGACCCAGCTGACTAGCCATCATCGTTTGGCACTTGTCACAGCTCAGATCCTTATGCTATTTTTCTACTTCCAACATCAACTTCAAGAACTGACTCTTCACTTGCTGCCCAACATATCCCTGTCCTTGACAGGTGCCACTGCAATGAGATCAGTGTTTTCCATTCCACCTGTTAGTGGTTTTAATGTTGTGGCTAATTAGAATATAGTAATTGTGATTTAAAATGAGTCCCTTTCCTTTCAATCAGGAGGAACACAATTTTTTTTTTTCAAAAATCTATATAAGTAGCAAAAGCCACTAATAACACACTAGTTCAAAGAGTTCAGTAGCGTACATTGGTTCTGAAATTAGTGGTACACAATTCTTTATAAAAACAAATGGTTCCTATTATACACCTTTCTTGCTTTTCTTCCTTTGAGGTTTGTGTGGTTTTACGTAGCCAATACAGCCATGATTCATCATTACCTGACATTTTTTCACCCCTTTAAATTATGCAAACTGTTTTTGTTGTCATGCCTTTAAGAATGATATATGCAAATGAGCTCTGTTCATAAAGCAGTCAGGACTGAAACATTAATTATGACTTTAGTATGAATAGGTGGAGCTAAGTAGGAGATCATTGCAGCCCAGAGGTTCAGTCAATTGGATGACAATCAAGTGTGATTATGAGTGACCCTGCCCAGTTTATAAAACATCAACCTGAGTCTTTACTATTAAGGTTTGATCTTCACTACAAACATATCTGAGTGCACACCACACCTCAGTTAAAAGAGATTGCTGAAGATTTCAGAAAGGCTGGAAGAGGTTACAGAACAGTTTGTGAATAGCTCTGATCTCATCAGTCCACTGTCGGATAGAAACAAACTAAGGAAATTTAACATCACTGTTACCCTTCCTAGGAGTGGTCATCCAACAAAAATACTGCAAGAGCAAAGTTAGGTAACATTAAGGATTTGCAAGCTTATCTTGCTTTGGCAAATGTCAGTGATCATGTGTCCACCATCAAACAAACAGTCGACATGAATAGTATGTCAGAAATGTCAAGCAGGGAAGAAGCTACTAATCTTCAGGAAGAACATTACTGCTCAATTAAAGTAAAAAAAGTAAACAAAAAAATGTCTGGATGAACAAAATTGCAACTGAAAATATGCTCTATGGACTGGTAAGGCAAATATATCTTATTCTATCATAAGCACCAAAACCCAGCTGTGAAACATGATGGTGGCAGTACCATGATTTGGAAATGCTCTGCTGCCATTGGACCAGGACAGTTTGCCATTATTTATTTCAAATATAAATTCTGGATTCCTCAAGTCAATCTGCAGGACTGATCAACTGTTAAAGGGAAAAAAGTGTGTCAAGTTGAAGATAGCTTTTACCGGCAAAGAATCACAAATGTTCAATTACCGCATATATTCACAGATCGGCCACAATATTAAAACCACTGACAGGTAAAGTCAATAACATTGATTACCTTGTTGTAATGGCAACTGCCAGTTGGTGGGATTGGTGGTCAGCAATGGAACAGTCAGTTCTTAAAGCTGATGTGTTGAAAGCTGGAAAATGTGTAAGGATCTGAGTAACAAAGTGCCAAACTGTGATAGCTAGAGCACTGGGTCAGAGCATTTACAAAATGGTAGGTCTTGTAGAGTGTTCCCAGTTTGCAGTGGTTAGAACCTAACAAACATGGCATAAGGGAGGGCAGCCAGAAAAGTGGGACGAGGATCAAGGGTGCTCAGGACATGCATGTGGTCAGCAGAGGCTAGCCAGAGCTACTGTAGCACAAATTGCTGTCAAAGTGCACATGCTGACACCTCTCCACAGCTGAAAGCACCTGCAATGAGCACAAGAGCATCAGACTTGGATCATGGAACAAAGGAAGAAGGTAGTCAGGTCTGAAGAATCACGTTTTCTTTTACATCAGTGGTCGCCAACCCTGGTCCTGGAGATTTAACTTTCTACAAAATCTAGTTCCAGTCACAATCTGCAATACTTGTTCTGGCTTTTGATCATCTTTAGAAGTCCCTGATTGCCTGGAGCATTAGGTGAGGGGGGAGGAGACCGCATGTTAGATGTAGGTGGGAGCCAAACATATCAGGAAAGCAGATTTCAAGGAGGGTTGGGGTTTTACATCATGGATGACTGAAATCAAGTGTCTTGGCACCAGGATGCCCTGTGGGAAGAAGGCAAGCCAGAGGAAGCAGGATGATTATCTGAGCAAAGTTGTGCTAGGAAACTTTGGGTCCTGGAAATCAAGTGGATGTTACTTGCTCAACATTGCTGCCAACCAAGCAAACATTGTTGCAGACCAAGTAAACCCCTTTATGACAATGTATTCTAAATAGCAGTGGCCACTTTCAGCAGGATAATCCTGTCCTGCCACACTGCAAGAAATTGTTCAGAAGTGGTTTGAAGAACATGACAAAGAGTTTAATATGTTGACTTGGCCTTCAGATTCCCCAGATCCTAACGTTTTGGTGCCAGATACGACAACATACCTTCAGATCTGTTTTAGCTGTACAAGGACCCACACAAAAATGGGCAGGTGGTTTTAATGTTATTGCTAAGGTATGTATACAGGAGGTCCTTGGGCTACGACTGTCTCAACAAGCGACGTTTCAAGTTTGGACTGTTAAAAAAGTGCTTTTATGTTCTAGATTATGATTTCACAACCCTGTTAGGATAGGTAAGTCTCTTTAGGCTAGGGTGTGTTTCGATGAACACCAAAATTCGTGTTGGAACAGATCTGTGTCGTAACTCAAGTACCACCTGTATGTGATGTGTTAGCATGTAAGCACAAAAAAAGGTTCAATTTAATACTTCATTTTTAAACATGCCTGTGCGATACAGTATTGTTAGGCAGAACATAAGCCTGCAAAGTGTTTCATTCAAAAAGCAACCCTGCCAAGGCTTTTGGTCTGTCTGCACATTGTCCATTAAACAGTTTACCATTGTGTCAGTGGGTACAGTTTGCCAAAGATGGCATTTTGACGATGTCTTTTAAAGTCCTTAGAAAAAACTTGAAGAACTCTCATTTGGACTATTTTACTGTTCTCTAGCAGTTTCCATCTGAATAGTGTATAGCTGAATTGTCTAATGCAGTACAATATTGTCTTCACCACTTCCTCTTTGGCCACAGTTCTAACAGGTGGTCTGATTGTTCATCTGTCTATTAGGAGAGTGCTTCTGACCTAGTCTACTAACGCTATTGATAAATCTGTTTATTCAGCCCTGCGTTGGACAGTTCAGGAAGTGGAAAAGGCTGGATTCTCTCTTTCTGTCCTCTGCACTGGCCTGAGTCACTGCAGTTTGGCAAAACAAATAGAATTGTAGCGGCTGGGAAAGCAAAGGAGACAGAGAAACGAGGCAGAGACTAAAATAAAGGCCTGAGGGAGAAAGATAGAGGAGGAAGAGAGAAAGAGAGCCTCTGTCAAACATAAGGAGCTGTGTGTATGTGTCTGTGTCTGTGTGTGCATGTGTGAGAGAGAGAAAGAGTATGAATGCAACAGGCGGGGCCTTTTTCAGCCTGGCCACTGAAGCATCGGAGCATCTAGCCCATTGGGAGAAAGCTTGGCTCTGTGGTGCACACACACACACACACACACACACACAAGGCACACATACATCATAGCATGTTTCCAGCATAGACTGGGGACACTGAATAAACTAATAGAACGAATACTCTGAATACAGAAGAGTGAACAACAATGACCTGGTGGGCAGCAGAAGCACAAGCATAACAAAAGCCTTGCTTATTTCATCCAAGCTGTGTTTGTAAAATTGTTGAGGGGGAACGAATAAAAAACAAGATTTGGTATTCATGACTTTTCAATGAACACATTCATTTGTTATTGGCCTATTTCAATATAATCTTATTTCCCCCTCTCTATCTGCTTTTCTTTTCCCCCAGTTTTATGTAAAGTAATGAAAACAGTAGAGGGAAATTCTTAGGTCATTCAATACCTTCTGAGAGTGCCTAATGATTTCTGGTAATAAAAGAAATATGTTTGAGTTCAATTTTATTCAAAAGGGCCATGCTTGTTGTATTGAAACTGTGCATGTATGACAGTGCTAATATAATTTCATTGTTAATCATGAGATCACCTTGGTTGGGGCTTTGAGAAGCGAAAGAAATGCCTTAGATTAACCAGTAACATAATTACAGCTGTAGTCTAACCAGATTTCAGTTTGTTCATGTAACCCCAATTCAACAATTCAAGGAAGGAATCACTGTAAAACTGCTACATGCACATTAAATTTGTCATTGTCTGTTACCAGCTCTAAATAAAACAGTGTTTTACAAGCTTCGAAATGTTCATTTTTATTCTAAAACAATCAAAAACTTACAGTAGCATTAGCTTAGTGCTAATATACTACTGCAATCCCATAGAGCTATTATTAGAACTTAGCATTATTGTAGACACATTTAATTTTTTTTCTTTTTTTACATTCATAGCTTAGCTCTAAAAGTCATGGTTCAAGAGTTGGAAACGTTATATAAACTCCGATCTGCAAATAGATAAAAGTTTTATATATATGAATGTGAAAAGGAATGGATGTACAAAGATTTAGAGAATGTAGCTCCTGTAAACCTTCATTAATTTTCTTTTTCACAGTCATGCTGGAATAGAAAAGGTTCTTCCCCAAACTCTGTATACAAAGTTGGAAGCATGGCGTTCTCCAAAATGTCTCGGTATGTCAAGCATTAAGATTAAGCCCTTCATGGGAAGTAAGTGGCCTAACCCAAACCCTGAAAAACAGGTGTGTCTCAATACTTTTGTCCATATAGTGTACTTGCAGGCTGCAATCACCTGACCTATAGCAGAATTACAATAAATATCATTTTTAGGTAATTCAATTTCATGTATTACACACAACAACAGAATCATAACAGAATCTACCTATACAGTTTTAAAATATTTAAGTAAGAATAATATTTTTAAACAAGAAACTTACATATCTATGCCGCAAATGAAAATATATACTGTTATGCACCAGTCTTTTGTGTAACATTAGCCAAAAATTCTAGGAAATGTGGTAAACAGAAATTCTGGAAGGGGTGAGAATTTTCTATCAGTCTAGAAAGGGTTAAGAAGTCATTTTTGAAGCTCTGGGACTCCAGCAGACTACAAATGGCGAAGAGCCATTATCTCCAAATGAAGAAATCTTGGAACAGCAGCGAATCTTCACGAAAGAGGCCCCCCTATCATAACTGCTGAAACTGTGCAGTGATAATCCATCTGGGAAGTCATAGAGGAATCCAGAAGAATTGGAAGGCAAAAACCACCTCTATTCAAGAAGAACATCAAGGCTAATCTCACATTTGTAGGTGTTTATTATAATTTCAGCCATATACACAGTTCAACACAAGGAACAAACAACCAAGAATAAAAACACAACGGGACTACAAAAGTGTGGGCAGGACAGTACCCACAAAAAAAGAGCAACAATGCAATAATAATTAGGAAAAGACAACATACATTGCAGTCCTAGTATGAGAGACTACAGTATTAGGACGTACTGTAATCAAGGAATAGAGTCGTTAATAGAGTCGTTAAGTGCAAAGTAATGCAAAAATTGAGGGAGACGGCAATAAATAACTGCAAAAATATATATATATGTACATATATATATATATATAAATATATATATATATATACTTACATATACTCATTGTGTACATACATACTTATCTAAGTTTACATATACATATATATACTTTTTAAATTTTCGCTGCTCTTACCTTTGTACTGTCCACTTTCTGCTGTGACAATGCAAATTTCCCACTTGCGGGACTAATAAAAGTTTATCTTATCTTATCTTAACAGTTTAGTGTGATTGAGAGAAAGCAAGCAGTTCAGTTCAGAAACTGTCCGTGTGTGTGTGCGTGATGTAAAGTTTGTTATTCAGTTCTGAGTCTGATGGCCTGGGGCAAGAAACTGTTTCTTTTTCCTTGTAGTGAAGGCCCAGATGCAGAGAAACCTTCTGTCAGATGGAAAGAGGGAAAAGAGGGTGTGTGTAAGGTGTGTGGAGTCATCCACAGTGCTCTTGGCTGCAACAGAGGGGAGAGAGACCCTGATGATCTTTTCAGCTGTCCTTACTATCCTCTGTAGTGTCTTGTGATCTGGTGAGGTTCTCTGCAGTTTGAACATCAAGGAACTTGGTGCTCTGGATGATCTCCACTGAGGAGCCATTGATGTTCAGCAGAGAGTGATCACAGCATGTTCGCCTGAAGTAAACAACCATCTGTTTTGTTTTGTCCACATTCAAAGACAGGTTGTTGGCTCTGTCAGTAAGTCCAGGATAAGGAGTTCAGACCCAGCAGTCTCAGCTCACCTATCAGATCCTGAAGAATAATGTTTAATGTTGAACTCTATGAAGTCTATGAACATTCTAACATAAGTGTCCTTATTGTCCAACACATTGATGAGCCCATGATATTTGGAATAATCTTCTGTAGACTGATGAGTTAAATGTGGAATATTTTGGAAGATGTGGTCCTGTTACATCCGGCATAAAACAAACCGTATTTCACAATAAGAACATCATACTAACCGTCAAACATGGTGGTGATAATGTGGGAATGCTTTCCTGCTTCAGGGCTTAGGCATCCTGCCAGAAAATCCTTCAGAAAGATGTCTGGTCATCAGTCTGCGATCTAAAGCTCAAGCCCAACTGGATTGTGCAGCATGACAACAATCTGGAGAACAAGTTCACATGTGACTGGCTCTGATGAAAGATGTGGCAGTTCTGCAGTTACGAATAGGGCTGTCACAATGTTAATTTGCAGTTACAGGATATATTGCAGTTGTTGCTGCTAAAGGTGGTTCAACTTGTTAGATTTTGTTATACATTGGTAAACAATACATTTTCAAAATAAAAGCACTAATCATTTAATAAATGAAATAATTATTTAAAAGCAGTGCTTCTCATTTTGTCATGCCCTCCTAGTTTTATATTGCATTTTGTGTGAGAATCTTAACCCATTAATGTGACAAAAGTAGAGAAAATAATAAAAAGATGAGAAAAAAATTGTTTGGTAACACAGCTATCTTTAAGACTTCCATGAAGAATAAAGTAAGGTGGCCTCTTATAGTCACGTAGGAACACACCACAGCACAGTGTGAACAATGTGAAATTCATTCTTTGCGTTTAACCCATTCACCAAGTGAAGCAGCGGGCTGCCATCAATGGGGGGCAACCAGGGAGCAGTGTGGGGGACAGTATCTGGATCAAGGGTACCTCAGTGGCACCACTAGCAGTCCAGCGATTCGAACCCACAACTTTCTGCTTGCAGGGGCAACTCCCTAATCACCGGGCCACCAGCTGCCCCAGAATACAATGCCTTAGGTGCTACATGTTTAGTGGTGACAGAGAACATTTTAAGCATTCAAACTGTATACTTTCAGGAATGTGACATTATCTAGATCCCTAGGGCGGTGCCCTAATGGGTAGGATATTTGCCTCTGAATCGAGAGGTCCTGGTTTTGAATCCTACCTTCAGCATACCGCCACTGGGTTCCTGAGCAAGACCCTTAACCCCAAGTTGCTCTAGGGAGACTGCCCCCTGTAGTTAGGAATGGAAATCGCTTTGGATAAAAGTATCTGCTAAATGCCGTTAATGTAACTGGGCCTTTGAATTTGTGACACTTTATCTTGTACATACAGCATCTAACCTCAATTATGAAAAGTCTCTGAACTTATAATTCGACCTTTGGTCAACTTTTACATTCTTTAATTAGCTTTAGCACAGCTGGGCACACATTCATGTGATATTTTTCTTAAACAAGGAGCAACACAAGTTAGAGGTAAAGTATGTAAGCTATATTTATATAAACTATATTTTTTGTTATAAGTGTATCAGCAATCTGACAGTGTGCAAGTGGAATATTAAAGTGCACTGCGCCATGTTAGCATTGCAATCTAAACAGAGTAATGTTAACAGAATGACCAAAGTAATGTAAACAGAGAAATATAATAGAGTGACCAAGGTACTGTAATGTACAACTGATGTAATGAGTCTCAGATGCATGCTAAGGGGGTCTTGAGGTGCTCAATTCACCTTTTCAGTAAGGCTAGTGTCTCACATCTACTGGTTTCGCTTCATAGGCAGCAAATAAATAAATTAGTTATAGGCAGCAAATAATTTACAGGAAGATGTTCGAAGGGTGATAAACAGAGCAGTTAATGATTCTATAATAACTGCGAACGCTGTAGAGCTTAAAGATTATTTATCATTTAATTGCTTGTTGCTCCTAAATACACCTGAAAAATGAAACAAAGCTGTCTCAACCTTTGCAGTTTAAAATAAGACTGGTCGGAAAAATTTTTTGGTGGACTCAAGAGCTTTAGAGAACATTTTGAATAAAGGTACTCAAGTATCTAAAGGTGAAAAGTCCTCAAAAAAGTCCTTCACCTAATGTGAGCATTTTTTACCATGATGTAAAGGTTCTTTAACATTTTAAGGGCTCTTTATACATGTATGTGAAGGTTATGTGAAGGGTCTTTATACATTTAAATGGTTTTTCAGCTTCTCATATCTTATCTACAAGTCATTTTCAAGGAAACAAAATGGTTCTTCAGAAGCATCACTCCCTGAGTTTCTGGCTATGTTGATTTAGTTGCTTGCTCTTTGGTTGCAATTGATCTCTCTTGTGCAACATCTGGCTGGCTAAAGGTCCATATTTTCAATACCAAAACCAAGAAAATACCATTCATTGTTCTTAGCATTTGTCAATGAAGCAAGGATAGATAGAGCCAGGGAACTGCAATATGGGCCACTATCTCTGGGAATAAATGATCTAAACACTCATTGAATATCATTGAAAAATCAGAGTAAGAAAAATGGCACACTTAATACTCAATTTGAGTCTTAAATTACTGTATAGCCTAAACAAGAGATCTGGAAGAGAGATATTCATTTTTATTAGCTCTGAATTATATTACTGTGAATGGAAACATAATTTTAGATGTAAAATTGGTCCAAATTGGTAAATTAAGGTAAAACTGAGACTGATTAGGGTAATTGTTCTTAAAACAGAAATAAGTAAGATTTGTTTCTTTGAAATTAGATCATTTTACCTGCTAAGAGTTTGTGCAATATGAAGACATAATGTTTCACTGCTAAATAATTTATATATGATGGAAGTCTCTACATCAAAATGTTATGGTTTATAATCCAAATATGGTGGCGCAGTGTCCAATAGCCAAGATGCATTTTGTATAGAAACAGACAGCAAAGTTCCATCTGGTTTAGTATGTGGAAGATAGATATGCTCGTTTAGATGTTGTCAATTTTATTGTTAGACAATTTAAGGCTGTTATAGACAACACACATCTGTATCTCCACCATTTATTGGATGGTCCTGCAGGGACAGACATGATCTCATGAGGAGAACACACACCTGGGGACTATCAATTGCCATAAATGTGAGTGGGAGTATGTACATATTAGGGTGAGAACAAACTGAAATTTCTAAACCAGTGTAAAGACATTGAGGGCAGAGCTCGAAAAAGGAGCTTATCAGCATTCTCTGATGAAGAACAAGCTTGTCATTAGTCTCATGGATGTAAGCTAGTGAAAAGTCTCCAGAAAAACCTCTTCATAAACACATTCACTCTATGAACAAAAGTATTGGGACATCCCTGTTTTTCACGGTTTGAACTAGGCCCCTCAGTGAAGGGCAAACTTAATGCTTCAGCATATGAAGACATTTTGGACAAAAACAAGCTTCTAACTTTGTGGACACAGAAGAACCTTTTCTATTCCAGCATGACTGTGCCCCAGTGCACAAAGCAAGGTCCATAAAGACATGGCTGGATGAGTTCAGTGTGGAAGAACTTGACTGGCCCACACAGAGCCCTGACCTCAACCACATTCAGCACCTTTGGGATGAACTGGAACAGAGATTGTGAGCCAGGCCTTCTCATCCAATAAAAGTGCCTGACTTCATAAATCCTCTACAGAATAAATGTGCTGAAATTCCACTTCAAAAATCTTGTGGAAAGTCCTCCATGAAGAGTGAACATTGCTGCAGAGGGGAGACCAACTCCATATTAAAGTCTATGTAAATGAATAAAGTCCCTGTTGGTGTAATGGTCAGGTGTCCCAGAACTGTTGTCCATTCAGTATCTTGACTACATTTGGTGTTGTGTAATCTAAATTTTTGTTCCCCAAAGCTTCACTTCAAGCTAGTGATAAAAAGGTTAACACAATGTTCTACAAATTAAACACTGGTGTTTCTTACCAGTCAGGATGAAATGCATGCGGGACAGCTCGGTGCCATGTTTGTCCAGCAGGTGGCAGCTGTACACTCCTTGCTCGCTCACACGCAGCTGATTCAGGACAATTTTAGAGTCGTCAGTCACTACCAGAACCTCAAACTCGTCATCAGCTGAAAACTAGCAGTACAAATGAAAATACACTGTAAGACCAAGACGCCTGCTCAGCCAGAATTAATATGTGAATGTGTTCCTCCTTACTATCTTATAAAAGCTTTTCTATATGTTACACTGATGTGAGGATTGGATTGCATTCAGCCATGAGAGCATTGGTGAGATCAGGCACTGATATTGGACGAACTAAAGGCATGGTGGCCTCCAGAGCCTCATTCTGTTGGTCAGTGCCTTTCTGTTCAAATGACAAAGACTGTGTGTGTGCAAATGAACACCTGTATCAGCAACGAGGACACCGTAAAGTAGCTGAAAGACTTTTGGAAACACCGTGTTCCATAGTTACAGGAAAAACTTTAAATGCTATTGAATATTACATAAGGGGCATTTATGATGTATTTTTTCACAATGGCGTTTAAATTATGTCAGCAATTAAAAACCGATAAATATGCAGACAGTGGTTGATTTTCTAGGTGTAAATAAGTACAGATAATGTCCTATTACAGAGCTGCTGTTTTTTTGTTGTTTTTTGTTTTGAATATATAAATTGAGTGTGTGTGTACGTGTGTGTGTGTGTGTGTGTGTGTGTATGTGTGTACATTTCTTGCTCCCTGCTTCCAGGAGTAGTGGTATTCAGCCTTTCCCACTATAAGACTGTGCCAAGAGAGAAAACAATCCAACACCACCTGCCCGCCCTCCTCTGCCTCCAACTGCCGCACTGAGAGAGAGAGAGAGAGAGAGAGAAAGCAAGGAGAAAGAGAAAGTGTGACACAGAGAATGAGAGAGAACTGATATTCACTATAGAGCAGGAAGCTTATTTTAAATTTATGTGGTTGAATATGTGTGTGTGTGAGTGTGTGTGTTACCTCCACAGCCCTGTGTAGGCATTGCTGACATACATGTGAACAACCCGTACTGACAGGATGAGCAGTTCAGCACACTTTGAAACAGCAAACCTGTGGCACACACACACACGCACACACACACACACACACACACACACACACACACACACACACAGAAAGACAAACACACATACGCACACACATTTACACACATATACACACACAAAGACACATAGACACATACAAACACACAAAGACACATACACAAAGACACTCACACACACACACACACACACACTATTTAAGTACACTTGAAATATACATGTCATTCTTGGATGAAATGATGCAGAATGACTCCTAAAAGTGAATAAAATAAAGGGAATTTGTACTCACCACATTTATTTGGACACAGGCCTGAGGAAAAAAAGGCAACATGAACATTTGAAAATACAAACACACACAAGCACTGCAGATAAAAAAAAAATATAAAAACCAATCTAATTTTCCCCACTTTTTCCCTTCTGACCTTGAGCAAGAAAAAACTCCAGATGCTTCTTCAGGATTCTTCTACCTTTTTCCACAACCGTTATCATGGCCCACTGGATAGTGCCTGAACAGAGTTCACAGGGTTATCAGACCCCCCCTCCCCACATAATAACTTATATAGTGTAAACTGAAATATAATAATAATAATAATAATAATAATATAAAAAAATATATTATTATTATTTTTATTATACATTTTGTTTGTCAGTAGCTTTCACAGCTCTCAAGGTCACTTTACAGAAAAAAAACATACATACAAATTTACATTTATCAGATGCTTTTATCCAAAGCGACTTCCATTCCCTAACTACAGGGGGCAGTCTCCCTGGAGCAACT